>FIZR01006103.1:0-31477 GCA_900060175.1 Ferrisia virgata
TTTTAAATAAAAGATTATAATTCTTAAGTGTATTGGAATTTAAAATTTTTTTTGGTGTTGAAAAAAATCTGCCCCCTCTTTGCCCCTCCCCCCCCCGCCCCTAGAAAAAAATCCTGGCTATGGGCCTGAAAAAACTATTAAATTTTTGAACTTCAAGTGAGTTTTGCAAGTTTTAAAAAAATCAGAAAAGTTACATCAAAATCGTTACGATTTAAAAAACTGACCCCCCCCCCCTCCGTCCCAACACTTATCCATGTCAAAACAGAGAAAGAAAGCTCAATGTAGAAAATATCCAAAAATCACAAAAAAAGCTTTGCGAGAGCAAAAATGACAGAGATGTGATTTTTGAGCACGAAAAATTAGATTTTCATCAATTTTTAAATTTTTTTTGACATGTCGCCTTTGGGGTACTGGGTACTGAGACTTATGACGAGTAGGTAGTGTATGTGAATAATAATAGATTTTCTCTCCTCCCAAAAAAATGATTTTTTGCAGTTTTGACTGGAAGGAGAGGAAGAATGCACAATAGGAGACATTTTTCGTTCTAAAATTTTATTCGTGGTTATTTCCTGCAAGGTTTCATTGCTTCAAAAATTTTTTTTTTAATCTAAATGCGAAGATATTCTACGACCATTGTTACTTGAGAAATGATTGCGGAAAATTATTATTGAAAAAAGATTACAAAACAGGTGGGTAACGACTAATTGAGGATGCAGATTGAAAAACATAAATAAATCTACAGGAATTTACATGAATAAAGTCTCATGCCTCGTTCTTATTCTTTAACAGATAGATACAATGGTACGTACACGTATACCTATATTTTAATTACATTATGAATCGATAAAACATGGAAAGAAAACACTGGTTCGTCTAAATCGAAAAGCTGGCGAATTTTGGGATTTATTTCGCAACATAGCACTTGACTACCTCTATCGATTACCTTTTGATTTAAACTATCCGCACAGAGACTTTGTACGCAAAATGTTTCTATGTGCTTATAATATTCGTTATCATTTTCAGTCGTGATGAAATTATTTAACAATATGGCTACTCCTTTGTAAGGTACCACATTCAAATCAAGGATCACTTTAATCCAAATATTGAAGAACTGATTCTGTTCTTTGTCATTGGTTGTTGCGGAAATTTCATTTTTCGGTATATCAAATACTGTAGTGTAAATAGTACGAGTGAATGTGAACTGTAAAAGAAAATTGCGAATTTTAAATCAATATAGCCGGAGCTTATAATGTTCATTATACGTAATAAGTTCGGTAGATTTTCCGTCTTTTACTAATTTACCCAATTGATGGCGTCAGCTCTAATATGATCATTAATTTCATCCCACAATGGGATTAATTTTTCATGCTGAAATTCCATATTTACGTAATGGTACGTAGATTTCCTCATCGTAGCGAAGGCGAAGTCATCCAATGGTACCATCGGTTGAAGCGTATATGGTGTCTTTTTCGTACAATTTGGTGAAAAAAATTTCAACATTATTCATATAGGTTTGTACCTACTTAATAAAATAATCCATAATGAGCAAATTAAAAAGAAAAAAAATTCCAAAATTTACCTCTTTTTTAGTCACAGCAGCTTTAAACTTTTCAAAATTTGATTTGATGTAGTTATATTTCTTGTCAATGTAATCGAATTTTATTTCTCTCTCTTTGATAAGTAATTCTTCGGTTAGTAGAAGTGGCATAGAAATTTTATGCATTGTATAAAGATTTTTTTCTAAAGAATCATTGTAACAGAAGCTGTATAAAAAGGGCGATGCCGTCTTGTCGTATTTGTAAGGCTGCAATATAATTACTGAAAGTTACGAATTTATATTGATTGAATGGTTATTTCCGGATAACAGTGAGCGAATGGGCCCTGTTCTCAGGTTTTCAAAATCCACCTCTCTTCACTCTAAGTACTAAAAACATGTTTTTGGGAGAGGCGGGAGTTTTGTATCGACGCGTATTTGAGGAAAAATCATGATTTTAATCTAAATGTTTAGAGGGATGACGAGTCTATCGACATGAATTTTTCCAAAATTTAAACCATAATGACAAAGTGAGTATCACCATTTTAAGCTCAATTAATACCCCGTTTTAGTACAGAGCTACCACCATATTTTTACACCTGTAAAAATGTCCGAAATAGGTTTTAATTGGGGTCAAATAATGAACCTGACTTCATGATCGTATTCAGGGGGTTCGATTTATGCGAAACCGACACTAACCCACCAGCCTTCAGGTATTTCCCCGGATTTGGTGGATGGGGTGCCTCTGGGATCCAAAAAGAGGTTGGGAAAGTTCGATGTAACTTTTCAACGATTTTATATTGACAAATATAGTAAAAGTATAAAATTTTAATGCTCTTTCCTTATAAATGATCGTTTGGTATTGATATTATTATGAAAGTTTGCCACTGTCTGACTTTTTTAAACAAAATTGCAATTTTTTCCCATGTTGAAAGCGAGTAAAAAATTATGAAAACAGCAGTTTTCTGACTAATTCAGACACGCTGAATACAAATTCGGCATTTATTTTTCGTTTGAATCTCTCGTTCGCAATTTAACCCTTCGCCCGCTATGCGCTCATGCCCACAAATGTGCAATTATGTTCCTCAACCAAAATTTTAAAAGCTTAATCTGATGTAAAATTTTACGCTGAACAACTTCACTTCTGTTCATTTTTAGCGTATTAGCCATTATTTCCGCGGAAAATCCATTTTCAAGTTTTTAAAAACTACGCAAGTCCTCAAAAAAATTTCTAAAAATTATACCTGTCAAAATACGTATTTTGGTGAAAATGAATTGCACGTACCCCCATCCTCTAGGGCCTGTAGAAGCTGTAGCATTTCAAAATTTTCTTTTGCCAATTTCTCCTCCCCTCTTCCTTTAAGGGATAGAAAACTTTGAAAAAATTCATGTCAATAGAGATCGATCATTTCTCTAAAAATTTTGATTAAAATCTTACACAATTTTTCCCCAAAAAAAGTCTCTTTGATATTCTGAGTGAAGGGGGTGGAGTAGGGAAAATTGTTTTTGCCTCTAAAATTTTTTTTATAGTTGCTCAATGATGCTTTCTGAAAATTTTGAAAATCTGAGACCAAGGGTATTTTCCTTATTCTTAAGCGGGAATAGTGGAATATCTTTATATTAGTAATAGGATATGAATACGCATAGGGCAAAGTAATATACTAGGGCGGTTCGCTTTTGACTTTTTTTTTTTTTTTTTTAAAATAGAAACGTGGTAGGGCACAATATTTGTAGAATGGAGTCAAAAGAACGAGGTAAAAATTCCACCCCCTATCTCTAGTAGAAATTTCAATTCGGTGCTAAAATGGTTCAAAATTTGAAAAAAAATAAAAAAAAAAAAAAACAAAAAAAAATTTATTAGAACTGAAAAAGATTATTTGATACGGTGTATTTTCAAAAAAAAAGTTGTTAAAAAATCAATGAGAAGGTTGTCAATACAATAACCCAACTAGCACATTTGAAGAAATTTCTAACCACCATCTTTTTCTCAATAGGAGTGTAAAATTGGTAAAAATATGAAAAAATGGCAAAAAACAGCCAAACGAGAACAAGAGAACGAAAGAGCTGAAGATGGAAAATCGTCTCTAATCGGCTGAATGGATTATAATATTGATGATCTTCCCTTTCTGTGAGTACCTGTCTCTAAATTTTGTTTTTCGATTTTTTAACTTTTTCTTATTCTTTTTATTGAAAATAAACGAATACTTGAAAAATATGTACATTTTATATGGCTTTATAAAGAAGGTTCACATTCGAAAATCGTCTAAAATGGTCTATACGGGTAAAAATAGTCGTACTGGAATTTCTACAAGGGATAGGGGCCTGACATTTTTACCATGTTCTTTTGACCCCATCTACAAATATTGTGCCCTATTACGTTTCGATTTTCGAAAAAAAAGTCAAAAACAGCCTACCCAGGTAGTATACCCTGCATCATACATCAATTCAAAAACACGAGTTCGTTTATTCATCCCTTCTTTATAGTATTTCTAAAAATTTGTTCATCAAAGGTATAAGTCCAATTAAATTTTATAATCCGAAGCTGAGATATTTCAAAATTTGAATGAAAAAAATTACAATTTCGTCTAATAAACGTGGAATTTTAGAGAACACTTGCCTCCCTTTTCTATCTATTTAGATACATTTAGATTAGATTTTCTACTTACATAAATAGATCTGCAGAGCTGGAAAAAAAAATACACAAAACAAAATAAAACATTATCCAATTGAAAAAAAATTTTTACAAATTTTTTTTCTTATTTTAAAATATACCACTCAACTTTCAACTTACCTTGGATACAAATCGTAATGACTGATTAACTGCCGACGATCCACATTGTGTTCCAATTTTATCCGGATCTTTTTCTAAAACTATTTCTGGTTCACGCTCACATCGTAGTGGTTCATCTTCGTCGAAATCTTGAGGCGCCAAGCAATGATTTTTGGGATCTTGTTTAGGGCAAAAATGAATTGGTACATCGGGTAGTAAAGACACAAACTCCGTTCCGTATAGTAGTACTCCATCTTCAATACGTATTTTGGCTTGTGCCAAGGCAATAGGTCTCTGTAGTTGTGTGCCTTCGGTACCGTATTCAAACAAAATAATAGGCAGTGCTTGGTCGGCTCGAATGGACTGTAATAAACTGACTGAAAAAAATAATGCGACGAACACGAACCATTTAGTTGGTGATCAAGATTTACATAGACTTTCACATTGCTTCTATATCTTTTATTTAGGTAAGTAAGTGTAATACTTACTATCTTCTGGTTTGGTTGATGACTTGTACACGATTTCTATAAAAATTATAATGTTCAAGATGAAATTTAAGCGATATAAATTACGTTGCTATACTGTATATTCATTTTTAGTTTTATAAAATGTTTACTTATATCAGAAGCGTAGATCGCTGCAAATAAACTTAAGATCACTATTCCACTTGACCTCTGCATTTCATCGGTTGATACAGGGAACTTGAATAATTTCGAAGCTTTATTGAAATCAGATTTCTATAATATTTTTATGCTTGCACGTACAGTACACTGTACGTTCTACACTCGTTTAACATTTTATTTGACGTATGATCTTTGGATGTAAAAATTTTATGATTCTGGGTATGAGTCATTTAATGAATTATGAAGATTACGTTTATTTAAACAAGTGCGATATGTTCGCGCAAATCGATAGTATTTTTCATACAAGTACGTCTACAAAACGTACCTAAATTTTTTACGTCATCATTTCTTAAGCATCTGCTTGTAAAATATTTTAATGGGCTATTTCTCTGTACATGTCTAGTGACGATGATGAAATGTTGCCGAATTTTGCAGTTTAAAAATTAGGTAGATATTTTATCGAATGTCAAGCATCAGCTAAAAGCTGCATAATGGCTGAAAATAGGGAGAGGTCGTAGGTTCAAATCCCACTATAGGCAGAAATACGTGTAATGCATACGATTACGTTTCGAGCATTACCAGTTAAAACAGAGGTAATTAGACAGCACGCCCTCTATTATCAGAATCAAAAAACTTGTAACTGGTTTGCGCGCCTACTCGTGGCTCCCTGCTGAACTCAGGGTCGTAAAAAACCGGCTAGTGATGCAGTGGGTTACCTGTAGATAGCGTAGAAAGCAACGGAAGCTACAAGCTTGTAACTGGTTTGCGCGCCTACTCATGGCTCCCTGCTGAACTCAGGGTTGTAAAAACCCTTACTTGTAGAAAGCGTAGAAAGCAGCGAGAAACTACTACATGAAAGCTCAATAAAAAGACCTCCCTAAAAACCATCCTAATTCTATAGGCATAGAGAACACGTTCGTGTTGGCCTTACCCATATGGGTGTATCAAAGGATTGCAGACGGTCGATTTCAGGCGACTTGAGACCTATTTGATTTCAGTCAAATTATATTAAAAACAAAATCTCAGTATGTAAATGGGTAGTAGGTACAAAACTAAACAATGCTGAATGAAAATATCCCCTAAAAAAATTAAGTATTAAATTCAATAGTACATTAAACGTAGAAAAAATTTTATTCCATTCATTATTTGCCTAATATTGAAAATGAAGAGACTAGAAACACAT
Organism: Ferrisia virgata; assembly: GCA_900060175.1. Lineage (NCBI taxonomy): Eukaryota > Metazoa > Arthropoda > Insecta > Hemiptera > Pseudococcidae > Ferrisia > Ferrisia virgata. The sequence continues at coordinate 6,111 of FIZR01006103.1, forward strand.
CCTTTATCAAAAATCAGTTGTTTCAAAATTTTCTTGCAGCTTATTCAATTTTCATGCAAGGAAAAAACCAAACAGATAAAAATTGTTCAGTTTTCCAAATACTATCCATTTGAGCTATTTATTTTTTGACATGGATATGCCTTAGGGCAGGGGACAATTCTGCGAAAATCATCTCATTTAACCACCAGGAAAAATCGTCATATTTTTGTACTTTTTTCCCTGTGATGGGTCACAATAATTTTTTGTCAAATTTCTCAAGGAATTTTAAAAAATGGAGTTTTAGATAATCTGTATTAACTATTTAAAAATATAAATTATAATGTTGGCAACAGTATTTTCAGAAATAAAGATTAATTTTAATGACAAATAAAAAATCGGTGGTTAGATATGTTTTTTGCAGCATTTACCTATTTTACTCAATTTTTTAACAGATTTTCGATGATTTTTAAGAATTTTATTCGTAATTCAGGTCAAACTTTACCCATTTATCAACATTTCAAAATAATTTTTGATCAATTTTCTGGTTGCATGTCCCCTGCTCCATTCATACGTGGTTGGAGATGAAAGTGGTACTAATCGTTTGTATTTCGTTTGTGCATGTCGGTGCACGCAATCCTTTCGTTAGTGCTCGAGCCTTTCCACCCTAAATTTAAAAGACCTTGGGTGGAGTTGGGAACATGTGAACTCAGCTCATGCAGGAGTGGGAGGTGAAATTAGTGTCAATCGTCTGTGCTTCTTTAGCGCTTGCTTGTGCACTCCATCATTTTGTTTGTGCACCCTTTTGAAAAGCAGTTGAAATAGGCACGGTTGGGGATATGTCATTTTCATGAGAGTGCTAGGCAGTTGAAACTAGTGTCAATCGTTTATGCCCACATTCCTTCTATTCCTATTTAAAAAATTAATTTGGGTGCGGCTGGGGACATGTAATTTTCAAGACTATGTTAGGGACTCGAACCTAGTGCCATTCGTTTGTTCTTCATTAGTGCTCATTTGAGCTAACATTTATTACATTTGTGCCCACCCCCTTCTACCCTTATTTAAATGAACACTCTCGGGCAGACTGGAAGTGTACTAAAATCAAAATGGATCGTGCACAAAGGAGAACTAATGAAGCACAAACAATTATTAATGAGCAGTTCATCATTCCCTTGAAAATTTCATTCTCCAGCACCCCCTCCCCAGTGTTTTTCAAACGAGCACTAACAAAGCACAAACGATTGACATTCTTTCAACTCCCTAGCATTCTCATAAAAGTGACATTGTCTTGGGCCCACCCATTTCAACCCGTTTTCAACGAGGTGTACTAACGAAATGATTGCGTACACAAATGTGCACGAACCAAGCACGAACTATTGATACCACTTTCACCGGCCAACCCCAATATGGGTGGGGCTGAAGACATGCCCTATTTTCAGCACTGTTTACCTATTTTTTTTACAAATTTTTATCTGATTATCGGTGATTTTTTTCATATTTTAGGTCAATTTTCACTCATTTTAAAACATTTTTTCTTGATCCGTGATCGATTTTTAACACTTCTTACCAATTTTTATCAAATTCATACAAAATTTTCGATAACTTTAAACGATCTATTTCATAATGTAGGTTAATTTTGACCCATTTTCAACATTTTTTCGTGATTTTCGTGATTTTTGATCAATATTCTGTACTTTTTACCCATTTTACTTGGGATAATTTTTTACCCACTTTTCGATGATTTTAAACTATCTTTTTCATATTTTAGGTGAATTTTCGCTCATTTGTGTCAAATTATGTGGCCGCTTAGGTGAATAATATCTTACCTACAAATACGTTAGTCATTTTGTACTGAAAAAATTTCAAACTGCTTATTTATTTCAATATAGAAAGTTACAACTAAGTAGATATTTCTGTCGTCAAAATGAAATATTGCATTCAATGATTACATGTCTGGCACAATAGCACTAAATCCATTTTCAAATGAAAATTCGTTACCACCTCGTCGAGTTTTGAATGTTCCATTGTCTCCCCATTGTGTATTCCAGGAATTAATTGCAAGCCAATATGGGACCCCATTTTCTTCGCCCCAGCCAATAACACGAACTGCATGTCTTCCGCTGAACTCACCAGTCAGGTGTTGATATACCCCTTTCCGAAAAAAAAGAATCATTGGTTAAGTAGGTAATTGTTTAATAATTAGGTTATGTCTCGTAGGTGTACTTATGAGAATTGGATAGGTACCAGAACTGTAAGTATAAAAATCTTCAAAATTAATAAAGTTAGCTAGGATGGATCCTTTGGTGAAAATTTCATTCATAGCTGAGCATGGTGATACTGGGTAATACTTCTTAGCTTAAATATAAAAAATAAAACGCTACACATTAAACGCGGTGAAAATTTTTCGTATATTTGATCATGTACTCGGTTAGGCTAGAATTTATTTTATAAGATTTAAATTTGTATTACATAGGCCTACCTTTAATCACATCTTGTTTGAACTTTTTGTCGTATGAATAATTATAGCAATGTTGTTTACATTTAGGTGGTTTTCTTTGTGGTAGAGAAGAGCACGTTGCAAGCGCTTTTGTACTGTTCAATGACGTATGATGGTCACACGGTTCCATCATGTAAGGCTGACATCCCTGTAGGTATTACGGAGTATAGATATTGAAATTATGAAATCTCCATTTCTTGAATTATTTATTCAGAGTAAGAATAGGTACTTACCTTTCTAGATTTGTAATCACCACCGCTAACTAAACCATTACGTATTATGTATTGGAAAGCTCCTCCAGTCCAGCCTCCGTGACATCCATCTATATTATGGTGACTATTGCCACATATGCGACAGCACGATATTAATTGTTGACTAGAAAATAAGGTTTTTATTCTTCCTCCAGATGCGATACATACTCTATCAGAGAAAACGCCTACTGCCGAAACTGCCTGATGAAATTTGATAAGAATTTTAGAATTTTGCTCCACTCTACGTATATGTTAAATTACCGACGAACTTACCCACCACGATGCGCAATTTCCTTGATCGTAAACGTGTCCAATTATTTCAGAACATTCAGGCCAACTTTTTCGAGCATCAAATTGTGCTGGTAAGCCATTATCGTCACACTGATTTACTCGATTACTCTGATCAATGTTCGCTTCATGTGAAACAGACCCTCCAGAATGAGAATGGCCAACTTTTAATTTCAAATCCATAAATTTATCACCATTGGGAGAACTAAGTTTTAACGCCTGATGCGATAATATATTAAAATTAAGCGTAGAGATTGCAACTTTTAGGTAACAATTAATTTGAAAAATTTACCTTCCACGTAGAACCTGGATGATTATTGACATGATTTGCTATCTCATTCCATCTTTCAATTGATAAATAATTTTCATAACTTTCGCCGTAAGTGACCACATGAAGCAAGGCTATTGCGAAATAATTATATTTCATGTTGCTCCCAGATGTAGATATTACTTGTGGATAATTTTTATACCTATATAAATTATCAATGAATGAAAAGTATAGGCCTGGGCTACCTACTTAAACCTTTTAGGTAATTTAAAAATTTTTAGTTCTTTATGTTGTACACTTCAATAATAATTTAAAAAAAAGGAAAAAACTGAAATCCATATTACACGAAAAAAAAAATTATACCAAACTTACCTCAGGACTCGAGTTCAAAAAATTACTACACCGTCTCAAAATGCCCTACACCTGTGTATTACCAACGTTACAAGTATCGAATTATTACTCCTGCATTATTTATACTAGCACTGAAATACGGTTTTTTTTTTTCAATAAAGATTTGATTGTGAAAGTCGACGATATGATTTTCTATATGTAAATTAGTTAGAGTACTTGATCTTTTCAATCAATGCAACTAATCTTATTGTGAGCGATTACATGTAAGGGATTTACGAACAAGTGTGTAAGTATAGAATTATTTACGTAGGTAATTCAAGTAGGTATAACATTTCAGCGTAGTGGGTAAGAATACACTAGACCGACCTAATTATGGCGATTTGGATGATGAAATTTTATTTTCCATGTCGTAGGATGATTTTTCAATTGCGTAGATTTACATACTCGCGTTGTGTTTGATTAAATAATTAAATTAGGTAATCTAAGCTTGAAATTCCATCCATTTTTTTTGTATTCTAATTTTCTTTTCAACGATCGATGACTAAAAGAGACCAAAGATCCTCATTACTTTTCGTTAGAATTACGCAATTCCAAAATTCTGAAAGTTTTGGAAAAGCAAGTTTCGAAATTATTGAAAGAATTATTATTTTTGAGAAAATTCCCAATTCATATGAAAAAATTATTAATTTTATAACATAGTAGATTCGTTAAAAGGGATTTTTAAATTTTATTCTAATTTTTGCAAAGATATGAAAAGTTAGTCACCATTTCTTAAAGTATTTGTATTTGCTGAACTTTTCAAGTCATTATTATATCTAGAAAGAAGGAAAAAACAAATTAAATGGGAAAGAAACAAATTTTAAAAACATTCTAGAAAGAGGGAGGGGAAATGATATGAGCTCATAAGGTAGAGGAGAGGTTTTTGAGAGTATCATCCTGCCTAAATCACTTCATTTCGTTACTTTGCACATCTTTCAATCAATAGGTTTCAATAATTACCGTTATTTTTTATTCCTCAAAAATTTCAAAAACCAAAAAACGAACATTTTTTGACGCTTTTGGAAAAATTGACACTCGGGGAATCTTTTTCAACATTTTTACAGCAACAAAAAATGTTTAGCACTATTTGGGTTACAATTTAGGATAAAAAAAAAAAAAGAAGCGTCACTTTTCAGTTTGATTTTTGTGACATGTTACAATAATGAGAATTGAAAAAAGCATCGGTTCTCGCAGCATTGATAGTGGGAAGGGTTTAATAGTACTGAAAAGTCGAAATCCCCAAAAGGCATATCAACGGTCTCTACAGATGGGACGTACCAAATTGCAACTTTCTAGCCCAATTTGGAGGGGAGTTATGCGAGGAACAAACTTAAAAAATGAGAAAAATGAGAAAACCCTATCAAAAAATTACTTTTTTGGAGCTGGAGTGGCTGCAATGGAGCTAACAAGTTGGAACCCTCAAAAGGTACATCTAAGGTCCTAACCAAAAGTACATACCAAATTTCAATTTCCTAGCTCAAATTGATGGGTAGATAGGAGAGGAATAGCCCTTTTTTAAGGTCAAAAACGGAGAAACTCTCATATCTCCGCTCCTAATTGACTAAGGAGGTTGAATTTTGGATATGTTATACAACGTTTGATTATCTATCCATTAGCGCAAGAAGGAAATTTTTTGCGTTTTTGACCCTTCAGCACCCCCTCCTTCAAATTGGGGCATAAGTGAATTTTGACCCAAGTTCATCCTCACTCATATATATCTAATCCGTCGCAAAACTGAACCAATAGACCGAATTGGTGCGATTTTGGTCGGTATCGAGCGCAGTAAATGATTTTAATGTTCGGGAAAACAAAACAATAAATAAATAAAAATAAAATCTGATATGGCTAAAAATCAACTTAAAGGTCTTCTAGGACCCGAAAACGGATTTTGCCGAAATCCTCCCCCCTTCCCCTCATCCATCGTTGGTCGGTAGACTATAATAACCTGGTTTTTTTGTGCATTTTGCGACTATACAAATAGCCCAACTCTCTTCTATGGAATCTTGCTACCATGACTTATCAACCTATGACTGATGCTGGATGGGGAGGAAGCTGAGAGAAAGGGTGGGAGGACGAAAGTGGAGAAACGAGTATCAGAAAAATCCATTTCGGGGTAGAAAAAAACAATTATACCATTTTTGGGGCATTATCATTTACTAGGCTCGATATGGACCAAAATCACTCAAATTCGGCTAGTAAGCTTGAATTGGGAATAATTAAATATAAATAAACGAAGATGACCTTGGATCAAAATTCAGTCATGTTCAAATTTGTGGAGGAGGCTCATAAAAAATTTTCATCAACTTTTTTGAACAATATTGCAATTTTTTCTTATGTTGAATATGAATTAAAAAATTGTGAAAGGAGGACTTTTCGAATAATTCAGACACTAAATACGACTCTGGCGTTTATTTTTCGTTCGAAAATTTTGTTCGCATTTTGACCCTTTACCCTCATGTGCTTGCTCCCACAATTCTGAAATTATATGTTCCTCAGGCAAAATTTTATTGACGTAATCTGATACAAAATTTCAAGCTGAACAAATTTATTTCTATTCATTTTCATTGTATTAGCCATTGTTTCCGAGAAAAATGTATTTTTTAGCATTTTTTAAGTTTTTCAAAACAGTCAACAAATTTAAGAAAAATTCTAAAAATTCTACTCACCAAAACACATACTTTGGTGGAAAAAAATGTGTGTACCCTCGTACTGTAGCCACAAATTCGAAGTTTTCTTTTGTTAATTTCACCCTCCCTAACATATTGAAAATTTTGGAAAAATTCATGTCGATAGATCTATCATCCCTCCAAACATTCGAACTAAAATCGTGTCAAATGCCCTTGAATACAGAATTTTTTTCAAAAAAAAAATGTTTTTTTTATATTTGGAGGGGAGGGGGTGGGGGATTTTTTGGGCCTGAAATTTTTTTTAGAGATACTTAATGATGTTTTGTGAAAATTTTAGAAAGCTGAGGTCAAGGGCGTTTCGCTTATTCATATCCAGGAATAGGTCCTTTGTTAAAAATATAAAAATCCCTCTTTTTTTTAGAATAAATTGTTTTTCCTTCCCTTTTGAACCATTAATATTGTTTTCGTATAAGTTGGGGTGATTATTGAGAATCTCTGAAAGTGATAAACCAATGAAAAATGTTAAAAACAGTGCAACAAATTTGTAAAAAATAAGATGTGCATTGCTTCTTTAATATGTCATTGAAAATACCCACGTTGGTAAATAAAATACATATGTTTGTGATTCACCTTGATAATACGTATATGATAATTTTTTTTTCGATAAGCTCGTTAATTTTAATACCCCTGACGAGGCATTTTGTCATATTTTTAAGCCTTTAATGCTACTGAAGTAAAACCGTGTTATTGTTACAGACGATACTTTTATCTCAAGTGGGAAACTTTTGAAGAAAATGTCATTTCTGTTTTTCGTGATTTAAAAATTAGCATAAGTAGATAGGTAAGTAGGTATGTATATAAATACATTGCATCGAAATTTCATCATATTGTATTCGGTAATCTGCCCGTTTAACAATATAAAATGTTTCATTCAGCGCTAACATCCAGTTTTATTATTGTGGCACTGACACTGAACTTCGTCCATTACGGACGTAGCTCGCCGGTGGATTCGGATAAATATTCGGTGGAATATTTTAATAAAATAATCGAAGATGTGAGGAAATCTGGTGCACTTTGGGAGGTATGTGTGCTTACAAATAGGTATATCTATATTCGTATAATAATACCCACGTACTTATTATATTTGTGCATTATTAGGCTGGTCACAATTTCCAAGAAAATGAAGAATTCAAACATTTGGTTCAATTTTTAGATGCCCTGGAAAAGAAAGATATCGATACGAAGCTCAAGTTTTGGAATTCCTCTGACGATGAAGGTAATTCTACCAATCCCAAGGTAGGTTACAGTGCTCATAGCATATGTCCACCCGAAGCAATAGATGTATTTGATGGTCTAAAACAATTCAAGTATTGTAAATCTGTCGGTCGGATATGGAATCAAGGAAGATGTGCATCTGATTGGGTAAGATTACATGAAGCTTTTTGATCTTCATTAAAATAAAGCTAACGTATTACTCTCGAATTCACATCGCAGGTTATTGCTCCAGCTTCCGCTTTCACTGATAGATTATGTATTGCTTCAAATGGTTCGTTTCAAGGAACCATTTCACCCGAAACACCTTTAGCATGTTGTAAAACCTGTGGTTGGGGGTGTAGTAAAGGTTATTCTGGTGAAGTAAACGATTATTTTGTGAAATATGGCGGTGTCACTGGAGGAACATACGGTTCGCAAGAGGTATTATAAGATAAAAATCACTACAGAAGACGATAATATCTTCAATATGTATTTTACTCACCTATTTCGATTATTTTAGGGATGCCAGCCTTATTCTCTTTGGTCCAGCAATCACGCGAAATATTTTCAAAGACCTTACGCTGTTACTCCAAAATGTCGGAAAACATGTACTAATTCAGAATATAAAAAATCTTTCGATCAAGACATTATTAAAGGTATTTGCAATTGTAGCCTACACCTCCCATGCAAGTGATACAGTCCTATATCTTTATAAACATTCATTTTACAGCTAAACGAGCTGTAACGTTTAGCTGCCCATGTTGGACTACTTTTACTCTAAGGAAACATGGTCCGATTATTGGTACTATGCTAGTTTATGAAGATTTCATTACATATAAAACAGGTATGTATTTATTTAATTTTTATAGGCGTGAACCTATGCTATAGTTTGGATTTATTCGAGTATTTTTTCAAAATAATAAACAAAAAAAGTTGAGTGGGTAGAGTTACCTACATTTTTAACACTAACTCTTGGCGTTAGAAATGAAATGCTATAATTTTATGAAATTAATTTACAGGAATTTATCATCATGTTGCTGGCAAACTACTTGGTAAATTGACGGTGAAAATTGTTGGATATAATCAGGAAAGTGATAATGTAGAAGAGAACTATTGGATTGCTGTGAATTCCTGGGGTAAGAAATGGGGTGATAATGGAACATTCAAAATTCGAAAATGGAGAGACGAATGTTTAATTGAAGAATCTTTACAAACGGTTTATGTTGAGGAAAATTCTGATGTAAGTGAGAGTTCCTCAGAAGAAGAATATTCATAAGGTATGTAACACTATTTATAAAATCTACTGCATGATCAGTAACTGTAAATAAAGTAATTTCTCTTGCATGGTTACTATATATGATACTTGTTTAATTACATCCAAAGAAACTTGCTTAATAAGGAGAGGTTTGTTAAATACAAATATGCATGTATCTGAAAGACTCAGATATTTTAAAATTTAAAAGGAATGGTAAAGTGGCATGGAGCAACTCGTATATACAGACCTATGATGGACTTTTATCTGATAATTGAGAGATATAGGTTTAATTAAAATTTCTCAAGTACAGAGGCATTTGGTATCTTACTCACGAAGTTTTAAAGGAAATCACGAGGTCTTGACCCTTCTCCAAAATCTACATAAAAAGGAATACGCGTGTTGTTGGAATCGATTTTACATAAATCAATATTGCTGAATATAGCATGATTTTCAACAATGTTTTTCACAATTTAGGTCATTTTTCAACATGTTTTTTTGATTTTTTATTGATATTTTGTATTTCTTACCATGATTTTTAACAAACTTTTGTCATAATTCAGCTCAATTTTCATAATTTTTTCATGATTTTTTGATCAATTTTTTGCACGTTTTAAGCATTTTTATCTAATTTTTACAAAATTTTCAGTGAATTTTAACAATTTGTTTTATGATTTAGGTCAATTTTTACCCAGTTTTCAAAATTTTTTCGTGATTTTACATCAATTCTTTTCATTTTTTATCCATTCTTATCACATTTTTTCAAAATTTTAGTCAAATTTCACCTTTTTTCCATGGTTTTGGAGCCGATTTCTTTTACACTTTTTAGGCATGTTTACCAGACTTTTTACAATATTTCCGATGACTTTTGATGAATTTTTTGCATTTTTTACCTATTTTTGTAAAATTTCGATGAATTTTTAACAATTTTTTTTCACAATTTTGATCAATTTTTTTCCATTTTCCAACATAATTTCGAGATTTTTTTTCAATTTCTGACGTTTTAAAACTATCTTTATCAAAAGTTTTCAGAATTTTCGATGTTCTTTAACGTTTTTTTTTCATAATTTCGCTCAATTTTCACCTTGCTTTTTTAACGTTTCGTTATGATTTGAGTTCAATTTTGTACAGTTTTTATCGATTTTTATCAAACTTCTACCCAATGTTCAGTGATTTTTTTTACATATTTCAGGTCTATTTCTACCTATTTTTCAACACTTTTTCGTGATTTTTGATCAATCGTCTGCTTTTTTTTATCTATTTTTTGTCAAATTGCTACCTTATTTTCAATGATTTTTATTTATTTTTGATCAAATTTTTGCACTTTTTATCTATTTTTGTCAAATTTCCACTCAATTTTCACCAATTTTTCAACATTTTTTCTTGATTTTTGCCCGATTTTTGTACTTTTTACCCATTTTTATCAAATTTCTACTCAATTTTCAATGATTTTTTTTCATATTTTAGGTCAATCTCACCCATCTTATAACATTTTTTCTTGATTTTTGATCGATTTTTTGCAATTTATTCTTTTTTGTCAAAATTTCTACCCAATTTTCGATGATTTACAACAATTTTTATATAAATTATATTAATTTTGACCCATTTTTGAACGTTTTTTCCTAATTTTTGATCAATTTTTTTCACTTTTTATCAATTTTTGATTTTTCAATCTAATTTTTTCCAATTTTTCAATATTTTTAATTTTTGATTAATTTTTTTCACTTTTTATCAACTTTTGATTTTTTTTTAATATTCTAACCTAATTTAAATCCAATTTTTCAATATGTTTGGTTAATTTTAGATCAATTTTTTTCACTTTTCACCGATTTTACTAGATGTTTTACCTAATTTTCAATGATCTTCAACGATTTTGAAAAAATTATTATTAAATCAAGTTTATAAACTAGATAAATTGATTGACATAATATAATATTAGGAACTATGCTCTTAATAGGTGAATTTTAGAGATTTATTCTGTAAATTAAAAAATTTTGATGTTAACATCACATATTATCCATGATCTAAATTTTATCCTAGAAAGGAAAAATGTATTAATTTTTTTTTATGTCACCTAGGGAATATTTTATGAAATTAGTGTTTCTATAGGTAAGACTAATGGGCTGTACAACTTAATTTTAAAAAGTTCTAAAAATTCGTCTGTTATTAGCTGACAACAAATTTGATTAACAGCATTAGGATTTATTTCTTTTACTTCCTCTCGGTTGAGATATGCGTAGCATAGATTTTCTGGGCAGTATTCTTCTGATGTTATGTCGGTATCATTTTTCAGTATAATTGCCAAGCCTTCGTGTAAAAACGACTTCTTATCATTAGTATCGTGAATGAGCTTGACCCAAATTTCAGGTATCTGTATACTGTCTTTGATAGGTTTCTTATTGTAAATAACATCGAATGCACCTGTGTATATATCCAGTGAAACATTTTTCTGTAATGATAAAATTTCATGAACAAAAACAAGTTTTTCATAGAAAATAATTCTATTTGTTTTCAAAATCAACGACTCTAGAAGGATAAGGAGACAATTTACCCATTTTTTAAGAGACTATTAACTGTTTTTCAACAATTAGTTATGGTCACACCTCCTCAACATTTCCACTTAAAGTCAAAAAATCAACGAGGATCAGAATCGACTAATTTTCCTCGATATTTCGACTTGAAATCATGAAATCAATCCAGAGTAAAGGTCACCTGTTTATGGGTCGAATTAAAACATCCTTAATTTTCCTCAGCACTTCAACTTAAAATCATAAAATCAACCAAGGTCAAGGTCAACTAATTTTTCTCAACATTTCAACTTGAAATTTTAAAATCAATTTAGGGTCAAGCTCAACTGTTGGAGGGTCAACAGATGATAACATTTCAATTCAAAATCATGAAATCAATTCAAGTTCAAGGTGCTCTGTTAATGGGTTATCTTCAAACATCTCTAATTTTCCTCAACATTTCAACTTGAAATCATAAAATCAATCCCTCATAAAATCCGCCCACTGATGTCATTCAAAGGCATCAAAATCTGTCCATCGATGTCAACTCAACGGTTACCTGTCAACAGTTGAGCATCAATATTTAAGATTTGAAGGCCAGGAATGACATCACTGGACAGATTTTATGATTGTGAGTTGAAATGTTGAGGAAAATTGGAGATATTTGAAGTCGACCCATAAACAGTTGAACTTGACTCTAGATTTATTTCATAGTTTTCAGTTGAAATGTCGTCATTCGTCGACCCGTGAATAGTTGACCCTGAATTGATTTTATGACTTTAAATTGAAATGTTGAAGAAAATTAAAGATTTTTAAAGTTGATCCATAAACAGTTGACTTTGACTCTCGATTTATTTCATAATTTCAAGTTGAAATGTTGAGGAAAATTGAAGAAAGTTGACTCATCAACAGTTGACTTTGACCTCGGAGTGATTTCATGATTTTTAGTTGAAATGTCGTCATCAGTTGACACGTCACAGTTGACCTTGATCCTGATTTAATTTTAAGATTTCAAGTTGAAATGTCGAGGAAAATTAGTTGATCTTTATCCTGGTTGATTTTATGACTATAAGTGGAAATGTTGAAGAAAATTAAAGGTGTTTAAAGTCGACCCATAAACAGTTGACCTTGACTGTGGATTGATTTTATGATTTTAAGTCGAAATGTCGAGGAAAATTAGTTGAGTTTGATCCTGGTTGATTTTATAATTTCAAGTTAAAAAAAATGACAGATGTTTAATAGCGCATTCCACAGTTGGCCCGTCATCGGTTTACCCTTCAACAGTAGACTTTGACCCTGGTTGATTTTATGATTTCAAGTTGAAATTTTGATGAGGTGTGACAAAAATTATTTGCTGAGAAACAGCGAAAAGAAAATTTCTCGAGTTATTAGAAATATTTTACATTTTTAATATCTTTTTCAATTTTGTTGGGATAGTGGCTCCCTACACAGCTCTCAAAAACCACTGCAGAAAATCGTCCTCCTTAGCCTGGTATAGCCTTTGAATATACGTAGACGTACTGTTTGAACGTGTTGTAATATTAGGTTATCGATGTGATTCCATAAATCGATTAAATTTTCATGCATTGGTCTAATGTTAGCATAATGAAAAGTAGTTTTTTTCCATATAGCAAGTGGCAAATGTGCTGCAGGAACTAATTGATGAGGTTTGTAGTAGAAAAATACATCATTGGTGTTGGAATTATTTGGTTTCTCCGGGCTTGAATCCTATATTTTGAAATTTTATCTAATAAAAAATATATCTGATATTTTTTTAGGTATGATTGAAAATCCTGTAATACCTTTTCATATACGTTTCTAATTGTTTCAAAATCTGTACCAAAATACATATATCCCTCCGTCTTAAATGGAAAATTTTTAATTCTTTCATATTCCATTTCTTTGTCGAAAAATAATTCCGAGGGATTTAGTCGATACATCGCGTATAATGTCTCCTTTTTTACGTGATCGTAGCAAAATTGATAAGCTTGTCTTTTCACGGCGATATAGGGTAATTTCTATGACAAAAGTATATGCATATTCGTGTTTTAATGTTGTGCAACAAACGCAATTAAGATGAAGCAGTAAGGTGATTGGCGAAAATTGTTCAGAATTGAATCAGTTGGAAAGAAAAATTTTGTACCATGTTTCATAATGTTCGTAAAATTTATGAATTCATGGTTATAATTATAGGGTACTTACCATTATAAAATTTCTTAACTCTGTGTTCCCAGCCTCCCAAAATTTCCATGTTTTTTTCATAAAACCGAATATAGGACAAGCCTACGAAACATAAAAGCAGCGTTAAAAATTTACACAGAATAATTTATCAACTTTGAACTTACCTTTGTACTAAATTTTCAAATACAAAAAGCGAACATACCATGTAAAAAAATTCATATAATTTTCCATCTCCGGGGCCACAAGATTCGTCTTTCTCCTCTTCTCTGAATTTTCGAGTAATTTTTCTCAATGCAGGATTCGCCTCCATTGGGCAAGTCAGAGATTCTTTTATTTCGAAAGTACATTCAAACTGGCAGTACCTGCTGTATACCAGATCCTTGGAGTACTCCTCGAAATGTGGATATTCATTGTAAAGTTCCAAAGCTTTATGAATTTCTCCATCGTAGGCGTCCGTTACTGGTGGACAAAAGTATAATTGTTTTCCCTGAGACTCGAATGCAAAAATAGTTCCACTGCTGAAACTTAATCCATCTTTTGCTACGGTTTTTCTTTTTAAATTCGTCGGATGGTAATAGTGATTTTCATAATCCACGTAGATGAGCGGTAAAATTTTATAATCTCGTATTGAATCTGTGATTGTGTTGAGTTCAAATTCAAAAGCACAAAATTAGTCAAGTTTGTCGTGTCGGATATTAATGCTCTATTGCTTATCACTTACTTGATTGTTCATTGTCCAAGTTTGCGAAAGTGAGAGAGAGAATTACGAGGAAGCTTGCTATCGTAAACTGTTCTGATAACATTTTGTAAGCTCACAACATCGTGAAAACACAATACTGAATGAATGTACGATAAGTATTGGCGAATTTCAAATTTATATCTGTGTCAATATTGTGTGTATATACGTATCAACCTACGTTCGATTTTTTACATTTGCCTATGCTGAAAATTTATCGCTGGTATGACGTCGCGAATATTTTTTAGTCTGATTTTCTTCGTCATAGTGTCAAAGAAAAACTAGGCCATTACAGTGCAATAAATTGAAAATCCATTGACGATTAGTGAGATCATTTGCAGACCTGGTAGATATTGTTTTTTCTCTTTCTCCCTACCCCCTACCCTTCCCCTCTCACCCAAAACTAAAGTTGTTGACTTGACTTCAATTAGTACCTACTAGGGTTGTTTCAATTTTAGGTTTTTTCGAATGTTTGAAGGTGGTATTGAAAAAAAGTTACGAATTGACTCAAGTGAAAGTGGTAAAAATTTTAGGTTTCTAATTTGACCCTTACTCCATCCACTTTTAATTTAAAATTTTGAAAGATCCTTTCCTAATAAGGGTTAAAAACGGCCCCTGAGACCTTGAGCTAAAATGTTACTTATGATCCAATAACATTACAAAAAATGGTTGACCATATGGAAGGGGAGAGAGAAAACTTTTGAAATTTTCACGGATTATGCAAGTTGCTGAGTACTATGAATAAGAATTTTTTTTTAATTTTCTGTTTCCATTTTTCCAATTTTTTTTCAAGTTGATATTGAAAAAAAATTAGAGGGGACTCATGGCTGAAAGTCATTTATCACATATATTTTTTTGAGGTTTAGAAATTGAGTGCAACATGCTCAAAAAAATCAAAACCTAAATAAACCACGTTTTCCCCTATTTTTTCATAATTAATGAGGGAGGTATCCCAACTCAAAACAAAATTTTGAGTCAATACATGAATAAATTGAAGGTACATATTAAAAGAACTCCATTTCAAAAATTTCAAATCCTGAAGTGAATTTCTTGAATTTTGGAGAATTTTTCAATTTTCAAAATTATTTTATCGTCCTGTAGATCATGAAAATTGATCAACGAAAAAAGCTAAAATTTGGTATATACCTTAGTTTCGACCTGCCAAATCGATTGAAAGCAGTTTCCAGACGTTTCGTAACCTTCAGGAAAATTTTGCACTTTTCCAGTGCTGGAGAACAGTTCATAAAAATGGTACTTATGAAAATTAGCATCTAAAATCTCGAATAAGACATACTGGTGACCTATTCAATCGATTAAAGTACAATTTTCCAAAATTTGTAAATTTTGAGCTCAAATACATATTTTATTGCGGAAAATTTTCATGTAAATAATTTTAAAATACACGCACATCTCACGTATCGAGGTAAAAAGTTCGATATCCCGAATCAATTGGAAATGGTTTTGAGACATATGTCTCGGTGGCTCCAGATTGGTTAGATTTATTCGTAGTAAGCGCTGGAGATTTGCCTTTTTACAAAGTATGACTATTCAGCCCATACGCACCTCTTTACATCCATAAAAAAGTATTGCAAAATTTTGCACTTGTGATGTTGGTTCTTCACCTAAGTTCGAAATTGAAATGACTATTCAGCTAGTGTTGCATGCTGAATGAAAAAAATTCTTAGTAAAAAATTGACAATGAAAATGGATAGTACATTAAAAGTAGAGTAAATTTAGTTTAATTTATTTTCTGCCTAATGTTGAAAATGAAGGGGCTAAACGAGTACATTCTATGTTAAAAATCACCTAATCGGTTTAAAATTTTCTTATAGCTCCTTCCATTTTTATGTTAGGCAAAAACTAAACAGGGCAACATTTATTCAAGTTTTGATGCATTATCCATCAACTTTTTCTATTTATTATATAGCAATAGCCCTTGTAATTTCATATTTAAGTCAAAAATGAACTTTACAAAATTTGCTCAGTTTTACACTTCCTAAGATAGGCAATCGATGCGGTTGCTTTTTTATGGTACCAGGATTTATCCAAATTTTAGGCCTGGACAAGCTCTCATCAAATATTCTGTATTTGTGGATTTTCGGAGTTGCAACTGAAATATTTTCATTCAAAATTCTGGGTTTAGCTCTAAAGCCAAGTGTGCCTTTTCTTTTCACTAGGTATAAAATTCATTATCATAAAATGTAAAAGTATCATTACAAAAATTCATTGCACAAGATTTTATTGAATTCAATCAAATTATGTTCAAACTACTTTTACACACATATTTTTAATTTATTAATTACAAGGTTATTTTCATAAAATTCAAGCGGTTCTATGTAATTTGTAAATTTTATAAAATTTGGTTGAAAATATCTCTTTTTCTTACATTTTTCCCCCTCAAATTCAAAAACTTTGAAAGGGCGTAGGTAAATAAGCGCAATGAAATTATCCCAGTGAGATATCTTGACAAAATTAAGGTGGTGGATGGATCCCACCCAAGAAACTTTGAACAGAGTTTCAGATCTCTTCAGCCATGATTTTTAAACTGTATTTTTATACTTTTTTGTGCTCAGCTTGCTCAATTTATGCGATAATAGCACTGAAAATATGAAATGGATTTTCTGGAAAATCAGTTTGAAATGGGTATAAAACTTTGATCACGAAAGGTTTTTGGTAGGATCGATTTATTGCCTTATTTTTATCAAAATATCTCACCAAGCCCACCGGGGCAATTTCACTATAGCCCGTTTCAATCGAGAAGGGGCTAAATATTCTCAATCTTGCAATTTAAATTCTTTATTTCAAAATACATTTTTTCGCTTAATTCTATTGAAATCCTGCAATCAAAATGAGATAGTGATAAATATGACCATTTAATGAAACCACAACAGGAATGTGCATTGTTTCAGAGATGTTTTGGCTAAATAAAGAACAAAATTACTCGTAAAAAATGGAAGATTTTAGCTACAGAAATTAGCATATTTAGTCCCTTTTCGATTGGAACGAACTATATATATGCTTATCTTTCTGTAAGTACCTTTCGTTATTTTTAAAATTTGTTTAATCTTCGTCAGATTTATCAATAAAATTCAACGAATGAATTACTAAAACTGAATCTATTTGTAAGTTATTCAAATTGAAAAGTTTCAAGTGCTCGACGGTTACCCGTTCGCAACAAATCTGATGACCAGCGCCTGGGAATTGTTTTTCTATAATGCCGTTATCAAGATGTGGGTGGCACCAATCATCAACACACTTCGGATCCGGTTCGGTAGCGATATAATTTAACATTTTTATCACTAATCCGGCTCGTTTTGGCGTTGTTTTATCAGCATCGTATATCAACTTAACCCATTCTTCGGGTATTGGTAATTGATCATTTTTCATGTACTGAACTGGTTTCGTTTTTTCGTCTGATACATTGAAAGCTCCTGTGTACACCTCGAGTTCAATTTTCAACTGTAACAATGCGAACAATTTCGTGAAATTTTAATTAAAAATTCTTAGTTTGGAATATCCGCGTATTGAAGGTATCTAATTTCCAAAGCTCTGTTTAAATTTCTCAAAAGTAATTTTGATGATTAAGTAAATTTTTTCAATTTGGATCAACGAACTCGTTTTCAAAACAGCAAGTTAATCTAATTGAATATTAGATAGGTTGATGTTACGTATACTACGTTGTAATCATGTGATTTGAAAAAAAAACATTGCTTCACGATGTTTTTTTCCTAATCAGTTCTAAAGGTAGCAAAGGTTCAATGGAACTAAGAAGTTGAAACCCCCAAAAAGCACATCTAATACTAAGTAACAAATTTCACCTTCCTAACTCAATTTGGAGGGGAATTTCGCGAGAAACGAACCCAAGAAACCACTCTTTTGGGGCTTTGAGAAGTTGCAGTGTGGCTAAAAAGTTGAGACCCCCAGAAGGCACACTTACGGCTTCTACCCGGTTCACATACCAAATTTCTACTTCCTAGCTTAATTTTGTGGAGAGAAAGGGGGAGGAACAGCCCTTTTTCTTGGTCGAATGAGGGGAAAACTCTTGTATCTCCCCTCCTAATCAAACTAGGAGGTTGATTTTTGCATATGTTATCCAACTCTAGATTCTCTATCCATTGGCTCAAAAAGAAACAATTTTTGCATTTTTAGCCCTTCAGCGCCCCTTCCCCCAAATTTGGGCGTATCTGAATTTTGACCCAAGGTTATCCCCATTCATATATATCTAATCTGCCGACCAACTGAGCCGACTGACCGAATTGGAGCGATTTTGGTCAGTATCGAGCGAAGTAAATGATTTTAGTTGTCGAGGAAAGAAAAATTAAAATGAATATCTGACATGGCCTAAAATGGTTGTAATGCTGTTCTAGGACCCCAAATCGGATTTTGTAGATATCCCCCCTTCTCCCGTTGTAGGTCGATTGACTATAATAGTATGGTTTTCATTGACAATATGACATAGAAAAACAGGCTAATAATTTGTAGCTAGTTTATTTATTTACTTTTCGGAAATAGTTGCGTAAAAATTTTTCCATGTATTCCCAAAGTGGTATTAATTTTTTATGCATCGGTTTAAGATTTAAATAATGGAAGGTAGGTTTTCTCCATAAAGCTGTTGGAAAATCTTCGTGTGAAACGAGTTTGCGAGCTTTGTGATCTTCAGGTTTTGGCAAAACTGTCGCATCATTGTCCTGCGTTTCAGGGTTCGATTCTTTCGTCGCCATATCTTCCACCTACAAAGCACAAAGACCATGCTACCAGATTTATCGATTTTAAAATCACCAAATTTATTTAGGATGAGGATTGGTGTACAATTGAAATACAAAATTTTTCACATGTGTTGGTACCTCTTCAAATATCTGTTTGATATTTTCAAAATCATCAGAACTGAAATATTGATAACCTTCGGTAATCATTGGGAAGTTGTGTTCTCTTTCATTTTTGAGTCTTTTGTCGAACAGTATTTCATCTGTTCTTAGTCGATGTTTGGTAAATATTGTATCCTTTTTATCGTGATTGTAACAAAATCGATAAACGACATGCTTCACTGTTGTAAATGGTAATTTCTAAAATAAATAAATAAATAAAACTCGATGACCTTTGATGTAATGAACTGGATATAAAGCTACCTACATGAACAAAATTTCTAAACTCTTCCTGTGTGGTGTATAACTGCGGAGAAATCATTTTGAATTTTTGAATTATATTTGTGGAGGGGCACACCTGCAAAAAAAATTTGCAACTTTTATAAAATCAGAAAACTATCTACTTACGATAGGATTTATTCCATTGTTCCTAAATTAAGTAATACAAATTAAGCTTCAATACTTACCAGATAAAAAATCTCGTACATTTTACCGGCATCATTTGGACCACACATCATAACTTTCTGTTCGCCGTTTTCTATTAGAGTCATTTGCCTCATAGAAAACGCTGGTTCTTGGGGACATGTTGGTAGATTTTTCCAATTAAAGAAGAAACTTTTCTGGAATAAACATTGGTTACTAAATTCTAAGTATTTGAAATACTCTTCGCTCTGCGGATTATTTATCCTTATAGTTTTTTTAAGGTCTACAATTTTCGAATAAGTTTCAGAAAGCTCTAAACCCTTTTGGATGCTTTGACGTTGTGGCTCCGTTTCTACCGGGCAGAAGTATTGTTGCCCCGTTTGATTATTGTAAGTGAAAGCAAGCCTCGAGTCAGTAAGAGGAATTGTTCGTGTTAATGCTGTCGGATAATGAAATTCGTTGTTGTATTTGACGAAAACCACCGGCAAAATGCTGTTTGAATTTTCAGTTGATGTGTCTACGTTACAAATAATGTAAGCAATATTACTTAATAGATAAAAACAAATTTTATAAGTACATATTCTGATTTCAAAGTTTATATACCTTGATTATCATTTCCTCCTACGGCGGTAACACAGTACAAAGATGCAGTGAAAATTAGTAATCTTAAAAAGATTTCAGCCATTTTGCGAGCGTAAATATGAACCGATCGAACGAATATGTGGTCTTCTTCCGAATATCTTTAACCCGAGTATTCAAAATATCATATACGAAAACCTCGTAAGCTGTGTGTATTTAATTAGGTGTACATGAAACATTCGAACGTACATCATAGTTTAATGAAATCTTCTTTAAAAAAACAATTTATCGTGAAAAAATTCTATCGAAATGTTTTTCTGTGCAGATAGGTACTAAAATCACGTGATTATATATTTGTTTAGTACAGTTTTCGTTTTTCGCTGAATTATTCTCATCGCCAGGTGTGCGGTTGGTGTTAAATAGTGTATTTCATAATTTTACAACTAGGTATACCTACATGCTCGATTTACAATTAATAAATTGATTATTCTGCTTCTTTAGCTTTCTGTTGCTCAACTTGGAGTTGGTGGTATTTAGATTTCTTTTCAGAAATCAAAACGTAATACGGCGCAATTGTTACAAAATGGTATTAAAGAAAGATGGTAAGAATTTTGGGCATCTATCCCTCGTTTATGGCGTTAGAATATTCAGAACTTGAAAAAATTCAAAAAATACAAGTAAAAATTTTGAAAAAATTCACCGAATAGATTTAGTACGACCGTTTTCAATTAAAACACCAAAATGAGTTAATTTTCGAACTTGAACTCCTGTTTTGAGGCATTTTGAAAAATATTCAAAGAAAATCAATAAAAAATAGAAAAAAATTTTTAGAAACTTTTATTATGATGTGAGCAGATTGTCACGATTATCATCCACCAAGCTTATGTGAAAGATGATTTTTAACATTCAATGGGGGTATAAAAATAGCAAAAAAAAAAAAACAGCCAAGCATGGACATTTTAAGAATCCCTGAAAAAGAGCTCTGTTGATGGAAAATATTATAATATTTACACTCTCTCAATCTCAATTTTATGTAACAAAATTTTTGGAAAAATTTTTACTTTTAACCAATTTTTTTTAACATTAGACAACATATACGAAAAAAATGATACTTTTCATGCGGTCTGATCTGAAAAACATTCAAATTTGAGAATCGTATTGAATGTTCTTTTTGATCAAAACTTCCCGTATTAAAATTAAAGCTGAAAAAGAGTTTTTTGAAATTTTTTTTGGAATTTTTTTAATATGTTGATTTATTGATGAAATTTTTATGAACAGAAGGTACAGTGCAGGGTTTTTAGGTTTTAACCCTCAAAGTACATGGAAAGTAGAATTCAATATTTATAAAATTCCCTAAAATCCATGCATTACGAAAAAAATGTTGAAACAAAAGTTATAGAGCAATAAAAAACAAACGTTTTTACATTTTTCATTTCTTTCCTCAGGTAGTTGTGGGGAGGAGCCAGGACGTTAAAAAAAAATAATAATTTTTGAAAATCTCCAATCGACACGAATAATGCTCAGAAATCTGCTTAATTCACTTTCAGTGGAATTTTTCTTGCATGGTACTTCACACTACTACGCAAAATAAGAAAAATGTTATACCGTCCTATTTTCTTACAAGGGAAGAGGGGGGGGGAGGAGCTTTCTTTAAAAAAATTGCAATTTTCTCAAGGTGATCAGTTCGTTATGCTAAAAAATTCGAAAAATTAATTCAGACAAAAAGGGAAACATTCACGTTTTCTTTTTTTTTTCTAGGTGGTCATGACCCATGGGACGGAGCTACAAGCCCGTAGCAAAGCTCGGGCCAATCGGGGATTGCCCGGACGATTTGCTAATGCTTCACCTGTTATTATTGAAGTGATTCTCATTAAGATGGAGTAAAACGATTATCATTCAAGAATTTGACTGATGATTAATTTGAATGTATTTATTATGAATTTTTAAGGGAGGTGGAGGCTAAATTTGAAGTCCGATGTTCAACGAGGGCAAAATTTTGAAAAAATGGTATTTTCAAGTCAAAAAAATACATTTTTAGGGGTTGAGGTTTCAAATTTTTGAAGTTTCATTTAAAGAAATGATAGGTTTTCAACGATTTCGATGTTTATTCAACTTTTCTCGCCTTAGGGTGGAGGGCTATAACCTCAGTAGACCCTCCCACCGGGCGCACTACTGTTGTGCTACCATAATTCAGTTTTTAACATTTAATTTAAATTATTTTCCAAAAACACGAAGAAATCCGGGTAATTCATCTTCACCTGTTAGATAGAAAAGGGGTGGCTTATGGGTACAATTTTTTCTGTTCATTTTAAGTACGAGTGACCGATTTTTAGAGTAAAAAAAGTACTCATTAGTACCGATTTTTTCGTTATTTTGTTGCCCAGTTTGGATTTCCGTTTTACTGGGTTGAAAAATCGGGACTACGGAGCTAAGCCGGAAATAAAAAAGATCACACTTGAAAATTCCTGTTGAATTGAATATTTTTCGTTTATGCGAGTCACGTATAAATTCCAGGGAGCCAAAAATCGAATTTAGTTTATCACATGGGTTTTTGTGATCGTGGAATTCGATTTTGATAATTATTTAAGAGTTTCACGCAAATTGGGCTTTTGAACACTGAAGGGAGAGTGCAAAATCTAAAGCTCGTCAAATTTTAGACATCGGTGTGAATTTCTCAAGCTCCAAAGTTGTTTTAAACCTCAATAGTTTCAAGATCCCAAAACAGTGCATTGAAAAACCTATATACCAAATTAAATACCTATTTATGCGCATTTTGCAAAATTTTGAAATTTTAACTCCCCTTTTTGGAATACGATTTGCGTTCAAATTCTAAAAAGTCTCATTAATCTTTAGATCTCATAAATCGACACTGTTGTCCAAATTTTGACTAATTTTAGATTTTGAACCTCCGTATTCTGCGACCGCAAAACCCCCTGTAATAAATTATTTAAAATTTTAGTTCGTTAGAATTTATACCTGACTCGCCTAGGCGAAAGATATTCATTTCAATAGGAATTTTCAAGTGTCACATTTTTTTTTCGCCATAGCCCCGTCCCACAACCACCTAAAAAAAAGTAAAAAAAAATGAAAATGTTTGTCTTTTGACGCTGAACAGCGTTTGCCTGAACTATTTTTTTCGAATTGTTTAGCATAACGGACTGATGCTTTGAAAAACTTGCGACTTTTTGAAGGGCAGCCCTCTTTCACACTTTGAGAAAAGGTTATGGTTCGAAATGTTACCTATTTTATGTAGTTGAGAGAGGGATCGTGCAAGAAAACTGCTACGAAAAGTGAATCGAGTGCATTTTTAAAAATTATTCTTGTTGATTGGAGATTTTCAAAAATGATTCTTTCTGAGAGAAAAAGTCAAAGAAGCAAAAATGTTCGTTATTTATTCCTCCACAATTTTTGGTTCCACGATTTTTTCATAAATGTGTTATTTGGGAGGTAATTACCAAAAAAAAATTCTGTATCTCCTGGCCGCGGGTCTCAAAGGTGGCCAAAATATAAATTTTAGAGAAGTTCGGTAATCTCGAAATACATGCTTCACCGCACCTATACAAAATTACCTCTTTCTGATGACTTTGATCGGGTTTAGGCTATTTTTGTAATAAAATGACTATACCAATAGCTAAGATATTTGTCGCGTTCCTTTGAACCCGCAGGTACTAGGTAGGTAGTCTATTTTTTTTTTTCTAGCTTCGTTTAATTTCTGAAAAAGTACTGGTGAAAACCTTGATCAACTATTCAGCAAAACTTGATAAAATATATATGCTCTTTTAAACAGAACACATTGATATGAAAACTATTTCACTCTTTTCGTCAATAGATCTACCTCGAAATTTTTGGAAAGTCTAGCATTTTTTGCAGCATTATGCGAAAAATTAAGCATCAAAACGGAAATTCAATCGTTTCCAATACTTTTTATTTTTATGTATTTAAAAAAAAATAAAAACTATCCCACACTTGCCACTTACCTTTTACTAATTTTTCCTCAGTTGATTTCAACTACGAACTACCAACGAATCATGATATTCAAATTCAAATACTTGGATATTGATTTCGAAAAAAATAATGTCAGAGTGTGAATGTTAAACCGGGTGCAAGTACATAGGTGGGCATGATTGTCATTGCAAAACGTCCTTGAATTTAGTATGTAGGTACCTATAATTTATCAACGCATAAGAATATTATACTTTTTAACGTCATCAAAACGAGACTACATAAGATATGATTCGTAATCAGTCACCATAGTTGCAAACGGTGATGTGTTCACAATTTTTCATTTTTATTGTGAATGTCAGGAAGGAGCGGGAAGGGGGGAGAGCAGAAGTATGATGTCTGTTATTTGCTTCAGAAATTCTTTCAATATACTTGATTTTTTTTTCTAATGAAGAACATCCATAACTTTACACTGCGAATGTAAGAGAATATACTCGTAATCGTCTTAGAAAATAATGCCCTTACCTAAGCAAAGCGAGTGTTAAAAATGTGAAAGATTTTTTACGTTATTTACGATCGCAACCCTTGAAAACTTGATCTAAGCGGAAGGAGGTACTTTAGATTATGATAAATACTGAAGTTTCTCTTTTCTGGAATAGTATCTTTCTAATTTATAAGTTCGCCTTTGTTCAATACGTAGAAAAAATATTATTATTGCGTATAAGATGAATGTTTCTTACACGATTTCGAGAAAAATATCGAGAAAGAATGACGCACACCTACCTACCTGTGAACCTCTACCTATCTAGTCGTTTCACTTGGTGCTATGTCAAACATGTGTTTCTGTTTGCACAGATGAAAAACATGTTTGGGTGGTAAGTTACGTAATGGTGTACTTACCTTTGACGTTGGTAGAACGATTTTTCAAATTTTGGTCGTTTCATCTGGAAAGAAATGGTCCAAAGTAGAAAATAACGTCGGATTCGTTGTTAAGGTTAGTTTTATTATGCCAAAAAAAATGTGTATAGATGTACGTGCCTTATCTGATAATTTGCGATGGAGACAAACTATATGTGAAATGTGGCGACAGTCCATCTCACTGTATCAATTCGACTGTCTGAGCGACGAAACCTTCATTAAAGGTCTTTGTGTAGTTTTTTCGTTTTAGTCATTCGCTATTTTCGTTCTTTTTTTTTTCTCGTTTTGTTCGTTTACTTTTAAAATCCTTATCGAAAATTAGTATTAGTCTTGGAGTGTTTAAACATGATCGTCTGTGTTATTTTCTCAAAATATAAGCTGTTCGTGAAAAATATATGTTTTTTCTAATTTCTTAA
>FIZR01006104.1:0-16886 GCA_900060175.1 Ferrisia virgata
TATATATATACTAAAAATAACATTTATAAAGGGCCAATAGGATGGGTTGAAATTACGTCAATATGCTGTCTTTTGACGAGACTGAGGCCCATACAGCCATTTCAACAATAGTACTAGGGTTCAGCCACATGCCATGTAAGTGGCAGGACTAGGCATACTGTCATAGCTTGGTTGAGTGTAACAAGTGTAGCCAGTTCCTCATAATTTCCAGAGTAGGGTAACATCTACTCAAGCTGATGGAGACCTGGTATCACAACTTGACACCACCAGCAAGCGAGTATAAAAGCATGCTAGCTGAAGGCTAGTCAAATAAAATTACAAAAAAAAAGGATCCTTCAAGTTGAAGAGCTCCGCCATTTCCTCTTCATCCGATGCGATTTAGGTGGCATCATCTGCATATTGCAGATTCTCCTGAACTATGTGCTCACTATGGATGTTGAATAACTGCACAAATAATATGCATCCATGACAAACCTGTGTGCAAGACTTCTCAGCATTAAATTGCACGTATGGAGATGGTTGTCAATCTATAGCACATCCCATTTTAGGTAGCTTGTGTCATCTTGAATGATCCCCCTGGTGTGGGTGCACATCACGCTAATTTACTGGTAATATACACCTCTTCTGCTGTAAATAAACCATTAGGTATCCAGTGTAGAAGGGAAATTTAACAATCTTCTTGGATTGTAATATTTTTTCCCATAAAGTAAGGTGTAAAAAATTTCGTTTTTCTGGCCCTGAACTTGCATTAAAGAAGTAAAGCAAAGAAGCAAAGGTTGAACGTTTTTTAGAAATATATCTTCAACTGATGAAAGTGTATTTATATTGCAGTGTTTTCAAGAATGCAGGTTTATGGACAGACAAAGAGCTGCAAAGATGAAATAAAAATGGTTTTTGGCCAATACTTTTTCCCCTCCCTTACAAAGTGGAAGATTTAGTCCCATATTTGAATATTATATTAAAATAGCAGAACATATTATGTTTTCAAGCTTTGTCAAAGAATGTTCCCACAGATACATTCGAGTAAGTATTTCAAAAAGTGATATTTTGAGAACCACTGCAATTGGTGGGAGATGATAACGATGTATTCGGTGAATCAATGCTGAGGCAGTATCAATGAAGGGTAACCTCATCGTACACATAATAATATGTATCCAATTGGGCGAATATTTGCACGATGAAACACTTGAGAACAGAGGGAAAAGAAGATGGGAAAGAGAAAAAAAGTGAAGAAAAAGACGAAGCCAAGATGAGCGCGGGAAGAATCTAACTGCGCGTTGATGTAGTTATTTAGAAAATAACATTAAGGGTGAAACTTTTTCGCCTCCTCTGCACGCATAAATTTTAGACAAACTCAAAAATCAAGCAACTTCTATGCTCGTTTTGCTTTCTACTCACTTTTTATTGCTGAACTTTAAGTAGGTCTAGTTTTTGGTTTTTACGAGGTAACAACACACTTTTATTCGACGAAATTTTCTCAAGATTTAAACTGCAAAGTTTTACTCTTTTTTGCTATTTTTTTTCTTCTCTATCCTTCTCGTGTTCTTATTTTCTTTTTTTTTTTGCGCTCTCTGCGCAGCGTACACTCTCGTCGCGGCTGATCTACTTGTCGAATATATAAATTTTACTGATATAGCCTATCGTAAAAGTTGGCCAGGGTTTGAAGAGCATAGCAGTGAAAAGAACATATGAAAAAAATAAGAAAAACACCCACTCTTCCGAGTCCCTAACGCGTGGTATCTAAAAGTAATCTTAATATCTTTTTTATTATCTTTTGAAATAGATGTGTGAGTGTAAGGTAAGTATTTACTTTTTTTTTTCATGTACCTCGAAATCTCCTTGTTTTCCGACAGAATAATAACAATGCAGTACCCACACACACACATGCAAAAAAACAAATACACAGATTTTAAATCTACAAGAAAAAGGAAGAAAAACCACAAAGAAATAGAGAGCACAGTGCAAGGTGGCGCGCGCGCAAGTATGAGGTATTTAAAGATTACATTGTCAGAATTTTATTACAGCACATTGGCTCGTCGTCGTCGTAGTCGTTTTACTGCAGCTATCGCATCGACAACGTAACTTGTTAGCTTACTGTTGAATTTTGATTTGTTTTCTTGTTGATTCGTCTCCCAAAAATACTGTTGCCTAAAAACTGTTGAAGACTGTCGACAAAGCAACGTGACGAGTACCTGTATACACCATACTCTAAGTACCTACAACTTTTATTGACGAATCGAGTATTTTATTTCTTCTTCGTCGTATCCGTCCCCTTTTGTTCGTTCCCACGCTTTGGTTAAGTGCGTGTTGCATGTTGTTTCTAAATACGATGAATTATACCTACTGCATTTTTCATACCAACATAGTATATTTGTTTGAAATTAATCATAACAAGTACCTAGATACCCAACTATGACGAACAAACGGCAGTTTTATTACATTGAGTAGGGTAGTTTATTCGTAAAAACCATCATGTCGCAAAAAAGAAATGGAAGAATTTGTTTGACGAGCTTACTGTTCATTTGGTGAGGTGATTGGCTATTGTTGACAGTGATCGCACACTAAAGTTTGTTGCTTGTGCTAGTGAAAGTTCAAATCACCTCAGATTCACAATTCTTGACTGGTTAAACAGAGGTAATCATATCTTACATGATACCGAGGAATGGATGGAAAAGATCCTAGATGTTCCCATGTTTTGTCTAACTACAGAATATGTTATGGTGATTATGCCAGAAAAAAAATTTAACTATAAAGAATTACATGGAAAATAATTGACATGTCAACAATCTATAAAACTAAAACCAAAAATATATTAAAGGAACAATCGCTTCTGAGTACAGGCACAAAAACCTACGTACCAACACCATTTACGATTGTAAGCTCGTTCAAAAGCACACCTATTCTCTGGCCTAGTATCCAACTAGCACCAACATATCAGGGTTCATCAAGCTGGCCCACATTTTGCCTATAGGTTGCCCTGATAGTGCTAACCCTGAAGCTAAGTAGCAAATCTCAATTTGCTGTGCTAAGACTCGACCAAGTGCCAAACCACAGCCGGATCCACATTATTGCCTTTGGCCAAAAATCATAGATGTTGAGAGCCAAGTTAACACTTGGTCAAATTTACAGCTGCTGTTGAAATACCTTATGAAGTAATGAAAAAGATCCAATATTCCAGGATAATACTCCACTTAACTCAGCAAATCTAAATGACATAATCCAAAACCAGTTCGATATTTGTAATGCCAAGCAGCAGTTGGTTATATTTTCAAAAACAACTCATCTACCAAATTTAAACCTGATAATTTGGTATATATATGTAATCATACACTATCAAATCAAGAAGGAGTTGCTTCCAAATTACCTGGCCAAATTATTTCGAATTATATGATGCCAACGACTCTAATACAGAAATTCGCGCTAATATTCATAGAATTAAACTGTTTAAGAGTTAAATCACAAAAATATGATCATTTTATAAAGATTATATGCTAAAATGTATTGTTTTGCAGCTTTGGTATGGATGTTGTGTTTACTGATGTATCTGTTTCACAGACATGCATGAAGTGCAAGAATGGGCACGTTTACCATATCCATCCCTCATCAATGGTACAATGAAAATGTGACAATGGGACAACCTATAGCTGAATATGTTATAGGAAGGTGCTATAGTAAAGGGAAGGAAAAAAATTTCATTACCATTGGGACTTGGAATGTACAGTCATTATACCAAAACTATGAGATTGCCCATTCTGGGACTACAGATTCATCTACCAATTCCCCATGAAAAAATGTATGAGAAACGAAGAATTTAGCAAATGTAAGCTATTTCTATGTACAAGAGACTTAACTCCACAACAATGATAAATATCAATCATAGCATATAATTGTGACCCCTAAAACTTCCAATCAAGACATCAATATGCTTGATCATGGTGCTAGAGATACTAAACATGGTGCCACAGAATCACCAACCCTGGTGCTAATACAACAATAGTGCTGGGATTTCAATTGTGGAAACATTATCTGATTACGCTGCTGTTATACGTTCAGATCAAACTTTATTAATAATCAAAACAAATCACACATTACAAGCTATGGTAGTGTATCACGTGAGCAACGTTGCCACATACTACAGTAAGGTATCTTAACCTATAACAGCTGCCAAACCACAGAGTGCCACTCACATGGCTAATTACATAAAGGTATTATTATGTTTGTATCAAACGTTCCAAACCCTCCACAAGGGGCAAATATGATATCGCAGCGCTTGACTGGAGTACCAGTAATAATACCATTATGTTGATTTCCAATATTTCCAACAGTGGTAACACTATTAATGTCTCAACTACTGCATCCAACATAGTAAATAATACCATGGACATCAGTTGACACAAAGAATACGGGATTGAAGGAAATTTTTATGTAGAATTTTTCAAGAATTAATCATTGGAAGCAGTGCGCACCAATTCCTCCCCACAGTTTTGATATGTAACTTAGATCAAAATCTCAGATGCAGATTTTTCAAGAGCTCTATCCAGATAAAGAAAAACTCCAAATAATGAATGATGAGTCTTAATGTGGAGCAGTTTTTCCACAGATTCTCAATACCATAATCAACAACACATTTAATCTTGAACTTTGCCTTTTTACATTTTTCTTTTAATTTTGGAAATAGTTAAAGAGGATTTTTTATTCTTACAAGTATTACAAGTTTCAGTTTACATTTCTATACATTCATTTATCTTCTAGTTCTGTTGGATATCTTGCACGATACATTAAATTTACAAGAATATTAAAAATATAGTGTTTTTGAAAAAATTTTGCAATCGATAAACATTTTTCTCGGGAAATTTTACACAACTTATCAATCATATGGTTTTAAATCAGGAGCAGCGAGGTTTAAATCAATAAAAGCATAGAAACGACCAGCAGATATACCTTTGTACCAAATTTGATATCCACTCAAGCTTGGGTAATCTCTAGTATGAAACTGAAATGTAACATTGCCATCCAGACATAAACAGAAAGAAATTGGTAAAGTTGGGTCACATCTTGTAAAATAAAAATTCTCAGCACCGTACTGACGCTTTTGAAAAGCATTTATAATGTGTTCGCTTGTACATTGGTAATCACACTCACATAGAAACGTATTATCCAATGAATAACTACAATAAAAAACAAATGTAACGAAATAAAATGATTATGATTACAACCAGTAGATATAAATATAACAAAAAAATCCATTTGAAAGGAATAACTTACAACACATAATTTGCAAATGTTATGCTTAGAATACAGAAGAATACTGCTATGCCGATCATTTTATTCAAGAACATCACACTGCTATACTTCGATCGAAACAAATGGCATAAAGCTAGAATCTAGGTTGATGCAAGGTTTTTTTATTCGTTTGTAATTAAATACCCTTTAAGTACCGGCTTAATTGGTTTTTTTTTCAATGTACATCGTCACATTAGCTATGTTTCAATTTAAGATCCAATGAGAGTATTACTAAAGCGAACATAATTGTCAGGTATCTTTGAAGCACTGAAATTGAAGTTATAAGGCTAAGTAGTGCACCCATATGAGAAAAAGTGATCATGGCATCAACAACAGTGATGCTTTTGAATGTGAGCATGATCCAAGTGTCAAATTACAATTGTTCTAACCAAAAGAGGTGTAAAAGAAGGGTAGGTGTTCATACAAATATTTAGAGAGCAGTGTTACCACATGAACTTTTCAAATTCCTGTACATTTTCATTAACAGGCACAAGATTTTCAATCATATCATCACATGGGTATCAGCTGTAAGCAATATTGCTAGATGACATGATTTACTATGTTGATATAACTTGGTTGAGTTTAGAGATGGTCAGTGTCAAACTGAATACCACCTTCACATCTAACATCAGTCTGGTGGTGTTTCTCGTAAGGAGCCTATACAAGGGAATTTGAAGACACGTGTCAGAGAAAGGCCTCTAACCAAGTGATGCTACAGAGGCATATGATTGCTATTAGAGGTGTACTTTATTAAAAGAATTACAATCGTGATCAACAGAAATATGATGATGATCATATCAAAGTTTCGAACAAAAACTGCCAATAATTTTACTGTCATAGTGTGCCTACACAAGTAACTTATCGAAATATCCATACCGATTTGCCGATTTACAATATATTTTAATCAGATAAAATCTTTAGCAAATACATAATGAAGAGTTTACAGTGGTCCAAATGAAGATTGGTCATAGTTTACTAAAAAATAGAACTATGTAAGTGTATCCTGGAAGCTTTGAAGATCACGATCATGATGATTGTGGTGACGACGAAGACGGCGACGATTTACTTCCGCTGGATTTGCCAGTACACGCACCCAAATAGTAGTAGGCTTGCAAAAGCACAAAGCATATATATTCGGTGAACCTATGAAGCTGTCGCAAATTACAAATACGAACTGTGGAGCATTTTTAGTGAGATGTTTGCTATATCCTTTATCACTTGCTGTCCTTGTACATTGGTCGCTGCACTGACAGATATATTTATAATTGTCGTACCAGCTGTTTCAAAAGTAGAACATTAGAGTGAGAACTAATACCAGAATTACATGTTGGTTGTGGTATCCATAATTGAAAACTTACTATATTTCTCTTGAAATTACTTGTGCTGTAACGCAAAGAAACACTATGATCAATATATTCATATTTTTCAAAGTTTTCAACAGTGCGAAGGAAATAACTAAATGACATTGGCTGATTAAAAATTTACACACTAAGTGTGTATATACAACACTGTACACCCATTTAGACTGGTAATTATACATAAAAATGTTCTCAAATGATTGTACATAGTGCAGGTAGGTATTTGATTGGTTTTTTAACGATCATTTATATCGAACTAATAATAAAATAAGAATTTGTACTGCGTAGGTAATTTGTGCCATGAACTATGGAATCTTGATGATTTTTTTTTTTTGCTTTAAGGTTATTCAAGACATTTTTTAGTTTTTTTCTAAATTATTATCATTCAAATGAAGGTTACTGATGACAAAGTTAGATGATTCTTCCTCAAAGTGATATTTAGCTGATATTTGAATGGTAGGTCGGATCCATCAAGAAATATCCATTACACAAAATTATTTTCATTTTGTAGGCACAAGTGTTGAGGGGTAACCCGCCATTCTGAGAACTTCCACATATCAAAATCCATCTTCAATGCTAGCTCATTGTAAATACTAGTTGAGATTATTGCAAATATTGAACAAAATGGTGATTATTGGAATTGAACATGGAACCAAACCAAATAAGTGGTGGACAAATCTAAACTTCGTAAGATAATTTTTTGCCATTCTATACAACAGGGATGTAATGATTTGAGGAATATTAGAAATACCGCGAGGACTAGATTAATTTGATTAACATCTAATCGATTTTCCTAAAGAAAGGCCGTTCAAGCAACAAAGTGATCCAAAACCTATTTCAATGTGGATCACACTCAAACAAGGAAAGAAACACTGTAATGATTCAGATTGTTGTCCTGAAGTCGCATCTATGGTGGCAAATTTAATTCTTTGATTCTGGCATACTGAATCTTTTTACATGGTGAATTGGCGGGTGAATTTGTAGTTATTTACAAGTTCTGATCTTCATTTCTTTTTAATCTGGTTCCCTTGAACTGCCAACATGAACACACCATTTTCCCATATCTTTTAAGCGATGTACTTCAGTTTATAGTGCTTCAAGATCAAGAATTCAAAAAACCTGTCTAACGCCTTCAAAGATATTTACTAAAAAAATGTTTTGTAGTTTTTCATAAAACTTAGACATCGCTCTTGGTAGCCTCACTGAGGTGAATCAAATTCAGCTTTGGTGTCTAGGGTAAGAAAGTAGAGACTTTGGTTGTTGTTAGAACTTTTCCAAAAAATATGAGATGATTTGGATTTAGTGAAGTCATTCAAATAACAAGTATGAGTGTATTCATCAAATAAAACGCATAAAATTGACACAATGTGCAACTTACAGATGTAGTGTTCTTTTACAATAATGAAATTTGATTTTTCACAAGATTCCTCAAGGTCATAGTAGAGTAGTAGTGGTTTGAGGGGTTGATGCTGGTTAAATTCAAATTGACTATAGACTTAAATGTATGGTTCAAGAATAAAGCGTTTGTTAGGATAGCAGTGAAATTACAAGAGTGTGAGGGAGAACAAGTGATAGAATTTCTGGAAACAACCATAACATGAATTTGCATGAAAAGTTTAATTGAACAAGTAGGCAAACAACATGAACCCTGCGTAGGTTGTACCATTGGAGAAAAACCATCCTGAAGGAACCCCCAAGTGCTACTCTGAACTTTCCTCTTTGTTGTAACCTTGAGATTTTTTCTAAGATGCAACAGAGATGAGACCAAATACCAGTATGACGAAGGGCAACACAGTGGGAACTCCCAAATGAGACTGGTGTAAAATTCTCAGTTTGAGGACAGCATATGAACGAGTAATGCATCTAAGTACACAGTGGCAGAGTACAAATACTAACTGAACAGAGTGCACTGCTGCAGCCAATGATTCCAATGATGTCTTCGTTTACTTCCTTTTCAGTTTCAAATGCACAGATCACACAACCTCGGTGGTATCAAACATTGAGTACATAGTCGAGATTCTACAATGTCTGTGGACAATCAGCGCACAATATGACCTGCTAATCAACAATACAAAGACCATGGTGACAGGAAGTCAATGCTATCAAGGTTGTAAATCACTTCACACATCTTGGTTCTATTTGTATTGTGGAAAACACAGAAGGTCGCGAAGCTGAAACCCGATAGAAAGTACAGATCACACGTATTATGATGATTTATCCGAGAAAAATCTGGGCCGACTCCCATTATAAGCAAAGCGCTCAAAATCCAGCTGGTAAACAATGTGATGTTGGTGAAGAATGCTGCATGTGTCATGGACAGAAAATAGGACAAACGTCTCAATTCTAGGCAAGGTCTGTGTGCAGAAGCGACTGTCAGCTGTTGCATTGAGCCGCATACTGAAAAACTTTGGTCACGTCACAACAGCAGAGGCTTTGTAGTCTCTCTGCATCTAAGGAAAGGTCCAAGGAATAAGAGGAAGAGGATGCCCTCCAATAAGATGGACCAACTCCATTTGGAAATCCACAGGCAGGAGCTTCCCCACATGTGTCAGGAGCCCTCAGAATTGGGAAAGATGGAGGGAACTTGTGTTCCAAATCACTGGCCAGAGGTGACAGAAGGCGAACAGATGGTCACAATGTCCCTTAGTGGGATGATACAACATTAAGAAGCAGAAAATAATAGTAATTATGCAAGGAAAAGGGTAGTAAATGCCTCCACCTGTTGGAGAAGTTTCATCTTCATACGGAGGGAGTGGCACAGTATCGTCTATATAGTTATCTAATGACGTTTACCCAAAGCTTCACTAAATATTAAATATGTACCATTCTTTAAAGAAATAAGGAGACATTGTTAGGTAGATTTAATCAGTATCCGCATCTTGGCCTCATTAGACGCCTTGAACTAACAATTTGAATTTCGATGGCCAGATATAATTTCAAAGAACAGAGTAGCAAGGTAAGAAAAACCTATACTAGAGCCTTAAGAATTTATTTTCACTCTGAAGAGACTATTTTTCTGCACAGTGAGGAAACATGTCACCGAACCAAGAACAACACTTGGCAACATTGCCTAACTCATGTGAAATATATTTTCGTACAAAAAAAAGTACGAATATAACGTTGTTTTAATAATTTTATTTGGTTAAACAGCTCACTGGAATATTATGTAAGTACTGACTATTAAGTACACAGTAATTGGATTCGTTAACAGCGTAAAACTTTTCGCAACTTTTACTTCAAAGTTGCATAAGATAACGAATGCGACGATACGAGTTAGCGAATGCGTAGTTATTTCAACATATTACTCGTATTTACGTGATGGTAACTGAAGTTTTTCAAATTTGCAAGTGAAACGTAGTCGCATGCAAATGTGGCGAATTTTTCTTTACAAATATCCGATTTCCTTGGTTATCTTTGAAATGCACGAAAGGCAAAGCGAATATACAATTCCACGATGCCTTTTGGAAATATTTAGCTGTGTAGAAGCTCGCGCAATCAACCGTGACCGAAGTATGTTCGAGTTGTTTGGCACATTCCACACTTCTGTTCACCAAAGCTTTCATAATACCTTTCCTTCTGCAGCTGGTTTTCACGGCGATTACATGTATATTGAATGCTTTATCGCACTCTAGTATTTCCCAAAGATGTGTGTCGCGTTCCCACGATAAATAAAATTCCAATATCTGTTGGGATAAAATTGCTAAGGAAATTTTTCTCCTGGCAGAGTGACCTTTGCATGTAACTAATGTAGATAGACGGATATATTTGCACTTACCTTTTTAAAAATTTCACAGCGACAAGATTCAACTTTTTTTTGGTATTCTTGAACGGAATTTCGGTCAACTTCGCCATTTAATATAATTCCGCATAAGTCGTCTTGCTGATTATAGGCTTTGAAAGATAAATCTTCGTCGATAATGTCCAGCATGTATTGAATTTCATCCTCTGTAGGTATTTCGCGTCCATTGGCGAGTAAAACCTGATCTTCAGGGAAATAATGTTCAAGTAAAAATTTCCGAATTTTTACTTTATCGTCTTTCTTTATAGGCTCGAGATGTAAGACTGTATCCATCGAACCTAGTGCCTGTAACAAAAATAACATCGAAACATGTTTAATTTCAACGGTGGACTATAAAAATTCCAATAGTCAAAATCCAGATCATTCGGATTTTGATAACCTAGATTTTGCTGGATGTTGATGGCCTTAACATTGATGGTCAACTGTTCTGCATTGTTAACATCTGGATCATCAACAGTTGAATTATGTTCGACAAAGAAGTTAAAAATTTATGGGAAAATGTTGAGCAATCTTTAAAATTCCAAATGTTGAAAAGAAATCATGAGATGAAATTTGGACTTCTGCTAGAGCCGAAGAAGTGATAGCATAAAAAATATTGAAAATTTGTTTAGAATTCTTTTTTTATCATTCACATTGACGTTCAAGATGTTGGTAGTTCTGCTGTTAACGGTCAACTGTGTACAGTACCCTGTTGACAGTCCGAATCTTGATGGTTCACTATTGATAGTCAACTCTTGACAGTCCACAGTTCATTACCAACTGTTCATGATCAGTTGACGGATTTGGACTATCAAATCTTGATGCAGCGTACTTGATGGTCTACCATTGAAATTTCATTCTATAAATTTTCACCTGATGGCGGGTACTGCTTCAAGCACCCAACCATCGTGTACTTTTTAAAATCAACAGTTTTCTTTTTTTGGAGCTTTCGTAAATAGGAATAAGAAAACCAACTGTGTAGAAAATTGAGGGTTTTATTTGGTCACACGGTAAAGCTGAATTGTTTTTTGCAGCTTTAATAGCGTAACGTTTTTTTTTACTGTGGATGAGAGGAGATTGAGGAGAGAAAAAGGTTTACTTCGCTTGTTTCATCGGGAGATGTTTGTTTTTTTATCTTTGCGGTAATGTAAGTGAATGAGTCCGAGAAGAAGTTCACAATGCACAACTTCATTGGGATAAATGTCAACAAGGCAATTCCTTTTCCTGTAATACACACCCAATCAAAGTTCTTTCTAATTTTTGTGTTGTATTTTTTTTCAGTAGTAATTCATCAACTGTCTAGGGGAATGTAAACCCAAACCAGAACCAGTAACTTCAGCAAACTCCCTTAAACTTAAATCTGGTTTAAAATTAGGAACTGGACCTAGACTCATAGCCAGGGGTGCTAGGAAACTATCAGAAATCTTTAGAGTTGAGCAGGACATCCTCTGGGAACAGTACTTTGCCAGGTGGAAAGTTTCCATGAGTTATATTCAGACGCTTCTACAAACTTAGTTTTCTTTTGAAGAACAACTATCAAGATAGTCCCAAAAAGAATGAGTAAATGTAGAGGCCATCAGGAATTGGATATGAATCAATTTAGGAGGTTGGAAGTAGTTTTCTTTTGTTGAAGCCTTGGCCCAAGTAATTTTGAGGGAAGATCCTCGTTCCCTTTTGAGCCTATTTGCCCATAAATGGTACGATGTCGCCAAAGAATGTTAATCCAGCATCTATTGGCATTCAATGAGCATCCCCACTAATTAAGGATGGTTACGGGCACGCCTGAACTAAAAGTAGAACTGAAGGTAATGGAACTTAAACCAGACTAGAACCAGAACCAAAACCAAAGTAAGAATAAAACCAGAACACAGTCACTGAAACCAAACCAATTCAGAACAGAAACCGAAACAAATATTGACCCAGTTATATATAATACCAGCTTGTCTCTATGCGGGTTTCAGTTTGTTTTTCAGTTTCAAATTTGAAATGAAACAAATTTATCCCCTCCAACCCTCATTATGGCTTAACTTATTCAAAATGAAAGTTATTGCTTTCAAGAAATATCTCAAGATGAAATCATGATTTTTGTATCAGCGTAAGTAGCTAAGAAAAGTATCAAAATCCTCTCTCCAGGCCAATTATTCAGTTATTCTGCCCATTAGTCACCATCAACACCTCAGACCACAACCTTCCACATAAATATTTGAAATTATTTTTTTCACATTGCTATCGGTATAATTGAATTTTTGTGGGGGTGGTATTATTTTGCCTTTCAGATGGGGTTCAAATCGCATGATGCTCCTGGGCCTCTCTTTCAAAAATCCAAGCAAGGAATGGTTAATTAATTTTTTTAAGAATTCGCATCATCTATGGGACTGTGGGGTGTTTTTAAATCAAAGAAGAATACAATCTTTTTACATTCAAAATAGAAAACCAAGGCGATTGCACTTGTGTTGACAGTTCTAGTACTTGAAAACCAACAATTACCTGAAATACCACCCAGCTGCGCTCCTTATTGCTCAAAATTTTCTTCAGTTCTGATACTTTTTAAATGATTTTAATTTTTGTGCAAGAATTGAAAGCACAATTAACTTTCAACCAATAAAAAACAGATAGACTAAAATTGGAACTAGAATCTGAACTAAAATAGCTTTGGTGCCACAATCCAACTTTTACGCCATTCCAGAGATCATCTTTAGAGCCAAGTTCTAGAACTTTTTGCATAATTTTTCTCTCTAAAAATCAGTTTTAAAACTTTGTAGTTGAAGTTTTGAATTCTATCCTCGTAACTGGGTTTTCGAAATTATCCAAAGAGGGATGCATGTCCCCCAGCCCCACTTGCATGGGCTTGAAAGTGAAAGCTGTACCAATCGTTTGTGCCAAGATGCAATAACCTTGTGGCAAACTGGAGACATGCAAGAGTGAGGGTGGAAATTAGTGTCAATCATTTGTGCTTTGCAACCGCACGTTTGTGCATACAATCATTTCGTTTGTGCGTCCCTTTGAAAAGGGGTTGAAATACATAGGGCTGAGGACAGACAATTTTTAGGAGGGTGATAGAGAGTAACTAGTATCAATCGTTTGTGCTTGTCCCCTTCTACCCTCATTAAAAACACGCTTAGGTGGGGCTGGGGACATGCAATTTTCAAAGAGGTATCAGGGGTAGAAACTAGTGTGAGCCGTCTGTGTTTCGTTAGTGTTTGTTTACACACACCTTTATTTTGTTTTTGCTTACCATCTTCAACCCCTATCAAAAAAAACACCCTTAGGTGATGCCAGGGATATGCAATTTTCAGGAGGATGCTGGGAGGTTGAAACTTTTGTCAATCGTTTGTACTTTGTTATTGCTCATTTGTGCACACATTTATTTCGTTTGTGCTTGAAAAAAATCTTTCAGTGGACTGGCGACATGTAACTTCTAAGGCTATGTTAGGGACTCAGAACTAGTGCCAGTTGTTTTTTCTTCGTTAGTGGTCGTATGTGCCCAGTGTTCAATTCATTTGTGCGCACCTTCTTCTATTCTTATTAAAAAAAAACACCCTCAGGCAGACTAGAAGTGTGCTAAAAACAAGAGAGGATCGTGCACAAACAAAATGAATGAGCTCTAACGAGCGCCAACAATTCAAACTACTTTTCACCTCCAAACACACTGAAAAGGCGCATGTCCCCAGCTCAGCTCAAGGGTGTTTTTCAATGAGGGTTCAAGAGGACGAGTACAACCGAGATGAATATGAGCACGAATGACCACGAACAAAGTACAAACGATTGACACTAGTTTCAACTTCGTAGCACCCTCTTGAAAATTGCATGTCTTCAGCACCACCAATTTCAATCCCTTTTCAGAGGGGTTCAGCACAAAAGATATGCTTTTCAGCCCACCCCCTACATCCATATGAGTTTGGCTGGGAAGTTTTCATTACTAGTGAAGTTCCAAAGATCAGAATCAGTACAAAGTTGTAAAAACTGTCTCTACAGGGAAGTGCAAAAGATCACATGTAAAACTCAGTTTCAAATCTTCTACATTTTTGGAGCCAAGATCAGAATAATTTTTCATTCTTGTTCTGAAGATGAGAGTACCAGATTATCTTCATCTCCTACACAAAGTTCCAATGACCATCTCCAAGTTTACATTCCGTATGAAATTCAATATTCCCAATTTCCCATATCACAGATTAATTAAGTTAACACACTAAAACGTAGGATTTTATGCGTACGTTTTTATTAATAAAATTATCGGGTTTCAATATATGCATCATCCTTATAATACATTATATAATCCTTTGACCCTTCAGCAGCCGGTTCAATCTGAGCATCTTGACAAAGACAAAAATTAGGCGATGATGGATATCCGCAATTTTGAAAAAAGAAATTAAGTCTATTCGGGTTACGTTTATAATAAGCGTTTATGATGTCTTCTCGTACACATTCGTCGCTACACTCACAAACAAACCGATTATCTTCGGCACGACTGAAAATAAATCCAAAATAGTGAAATGAAGTCGCCCTAATTATGGATACGTGCAAGCAGTGAAAAAAATTCGATACATTTCAAAAAACTTACTATACCAGTGGTGCAAACGCTGTCGTAAGAATAATGCAAAATAGAAATACAACTGTAAACATGGTTGAAGTATTCATATTAACTTCATTACACCGCGACCTTGAATTATTTGAAAATTTTGAAACTAGTATATAATAATGTACGAGTGAACCATCGTCCAAGTACATGAAAGAGAAACACAATGTTCTACTACCAGTTGAAAAAATTTTTGTACCTAATTAAACATACCAATACCTGTTGAGTAATTTAAATTTTTTTCATTGCAAGATAACTTACATTAATCAAATTTACGACCTGTATAGAAGTTATATAACTTGCAAACCTATTATTTTGATATAGCACAAATTAAACTCTGGTACTAAACAGGTAGAAGTCGTCATTATAAAATATTTCAACCCAAATACCTCAATAAATATGGTTTCCACTACCACTTGCATTATATTACACATTTTCTAGCATAAATGTAAAATGAGTGTTTGATACACCAAATATCATAACTTTGGCCTAGGTTGGGTTAGGTCTTTTTTTTTTTCAAGAAAAAGAGAATTTGAGAACTTTTTTATAGGCTTAAGTTTGATTAACAATCTTAAATGCAGATAGGTTACAAAATTTTATTGGGGGGGGGGAGGAGTTCCAAAGAGGGCTAGTTTTAAGATTTAGGTCAACTATTTATATTTATGAGGGTCTTGGGGGGAAAAGACAGAATGGCCCATACCACCATGGGTCGAGTCCTTGCTCTTCGGTCGGTTCCCGAGTTGGTTATGATATCCCATTAGAGCAGCGCCAGCAAATCCCAACTTATTACTAGCCACCACTGGGTAGTAATGCCAACCCCTATTCCACCTGGGCGATAAAGGAACTTAAGGTTAACACCCAGACTGACCCTCACACACACACACACTCGCACCAATCACGTACACACTCACTCTGCCGGGAACTCCGAAGAGTCCCCAGTGTCTTGAAGTAACCACGGGGTCTGGGTTAATGTTTATATTGTTTTATTGTAGAAGTGATGAAGAAGGTCTGGTTGATATGTCTGGGGGTAGGTTTTTTTTTAAACTAAGGGTTTTCTTCGGGAGGAGTTTGTCCAGACATGGTCAGAAAAAGGGGGTGGTGTTGTGAGGGAAGGGAATTTTGAATTTTAAGGAGGAGCTAATTTAGAAGGGTAACAAAGGCATTACTGAGGCATGAGTGTAAACTCACTTGGCGAAGGGGAATGCTTTAGGTGAGAACCACTTGGCTCTCAGTGTTACACAAAACCTTTCATTTGAGTCGTAAGTTTAACATTTTCTTGGGTAAGTTTGTAATAAGAGTGAGTTGGTGTATTTGTGTTGAATTGGGTTATCATAATGTAGTATGGAGGGAATCTTTCACTAGGATTGTGATATATTATCGTCGTGTTTATTCATATCATGTTACCTATAGAAGAGAACTTTCTTATTTTTCATAAGTGTATTTTTATTTTTTAGTTGTGTTTTTGTTAACCCCCTTAGACCTAAGACCTCTCACACATGTTGAAATATATTCAAGAGTATATTCAGGAGACAGACCCCAAAAATACATAGAATAAGTGTTGATTGCCTACTCACCCCTGAATTTGTTCTTGGAAATAGAAAATTTTGTTTTGAATAACATTAGTAAAATCCAACAAACCTATGAATGCTATTACAAAAATAAAATGTGGAACATCTAAGAATTATGTAACATTAAATGATGCCCCACTTGATAATTTCTGTTTCATGAATGATGGGGATTCAGTGAAAAAAATTGAAAAAAAGCTCTGAAAAGTGAATAAAAACTGGGCCAATACGGTCCACTTTGGAAACCATTTTCTAAAAATTTTCAAGCAGCGCAAAATATTCCTCAAAGATGCTGCTAGTGCAGTACAGAGCAATAATCAGTAAAT
>FIZR01006105.1:0-19601 GCA_900060175.1 Ferrisia virgata
ATGATGGAGCCTAAATATACAAAAGCGTTGACCTTTTCGTATTCGCTCAGAGCTGTCGAAACTGGAAGACACTTGGCTCGATGCGTTAATACGAAGTGCAAGTTTTTCGCTGGCCATCTTCACCAGGTTGACGAGCTCAGCCATTTCTTCTTCATCCGCAGCAATCAAGGTGGTATCATCTGCATATCGCAGATTAGAGATTCTTCTTCCTCCAATAGAAATATCATCAGTCCAATGTTGAAGAGCCTCACGAATTATATGTTCACCATAGATGTTGAGTAACTTTGGGGACAATATACAACAATTGAATCGAACTCATATAGGGACTCCACCAAATCTACTATATGAGCAGGAACTCCCATTTCACTTAGAACTTTGAAGAGCTTCTTCCAATTCACGCAATCAAAGGCTTTGGCGTAATCTATGAAACACATCACTACAGGTATGTTGAACTCCCTGCACTTTTTGATGATTTGCCGGACATTCATTATTTGTTCTCTTGTGCCTCTTCTTGGCATGAACCCGGCTTATTCAGGTGGAATTTGCCTTTGTAGATACGCCTTGATCTGGTTATTTAGGATTCGTAACATGACTTTGCTGCTGTGTGGAATTAGAGCATAATCTTGCGTCTCCTTATGAAGGGAATCAGCACTGACTTACACCATTCAGTAGGCCATTTACGACTTTGTCATATCACACTGTAGAGTTACCGATCCGAATTATAATTACGATTATTTGAATGATAAAAAATTACATTTACACCAATTTGACACAACGAGAAACTTGAAAAGCCAAAATAATTCATTCAAAAAAGTGAGTACTACAAGGCTGTAATAGCCTGGTTTCCATTGATAATATGACATACAAAATCAAGTTAAGAAATTAAAATCATGCTTAAAAATGATCAAATTCAGATCGTTTTTCCCATTCTTTTTGAAAAATGCATAATCCAAACGCCCCACCAAGTTATATTTCCCATCAAAAATCAGGTTAAAAATAGAACAAGATTTTCTTCATTCTCACATTTTAGTTTATAAATATTCAACGTGCCGGAAGTTTTTATAATCTCGAGTTTGATATTAAGAAAAAAAGATTACCTACCAAAAAAAAAGTAAAAAAAGTTTAAAAAGCTATTAAACGTAGGTATAATGTACGAGTACGGGCAAATGGCAAAAAAAAAAAATACTTAAATAAAAAATAAATAAGTGAAAGTAGAATCGTCGTTTAAAATAAGAAAATTTTCCAAACTCGTTAACGGTCTGTCTCGTTAAAATTTACGAAAATATTTCTATTATAAAAGTATACAGTGTAGCGAATAGAACGACGTTGTGACAGTTTTAATTTACCTTTTATCATTACTCGCAACTTTGCGTTCGATATTATTATCTGGAAATTTAATTATCTCTCGGAATGATTTCCAAGACAGAGATGATTTTACTACACGTAGAAAGGAGGCAACTGGAAATGCTTATCGTAAATAAATTCCATGTAAAAATTTTTCATCTTCCCGACGCGGCGCGCAGAATAATGGCGACTGAATTTTAAGTGCGCGCACGTTTCCG
Organism: Ferrisia virgata; assembly: GCA_900060175.1. Taxonomy (NCBI): domain Eukaryota; kingdom Metazoa; phylum Arthropoda; class Insecta; order Hemiptera; family Pseudococcidae; genus Ferrisia; species Ferrisia virgata. The sequence goes on from FIZR01006105.1 coordinate 1,563, forward strand.
CCTATATCTATCGAATCGCGCCTTAAACGAAGTAAAAAAAATAGAGGAAAATGTACAAAAAGGATTATAAGCGAGACTTCCTGCTTGTAAATTCGTGCTTAATTTAACTCGTTTCTCAATTTAGCAGAAAATTTTAATAACCGAGCGTTTACATTGGAACCGTGCAAAATACCGACTAACGATGTTATCTGCCGAGATGCAAGAGCGAAATTTCATTGTCGCCTACGATTAACTCGTAATTCAAGTTGCTAGGTATCTGTGTGAAATCGTCCGTCGACGAGTACTCTGAAGATATTTTAACGTAAGAAGAGTTATTAACGAGTCGAAATATCCTGATGAGGTTGCAGTTTTATTATGCATCGTAAAGGGAGGTGACGAAGCGCCATACTGTGTGTGGGTGTAAAGGTCTCTGAAGCGAGATTGGTTATTGCTTATTTGGTGACGTTGTTTTTTTTTTGTTGTTGTTTCTAAAGTTGAACAAATTACATTATTTTTTTTTTTTTTTGTTTCATTTTAGTTTGTTTCACTAGGTATGGTATCTGCACCAAAAAAATTCAGGTTATTGCAGACTTTCATCCTATAAAGATAATGGAACAGAATACCTACGTATAAAATTCATTTTATCGTCTAAAAAGGGTTAAATTTAACCATTCATGAACATACCTGAATTTTTATCACGTTGTTTCATTTTTTTCACAAATTGAAAAATTTTTTTAACCGGATCGATACGGACTGAAATTACTTAAATTGGATCATTACACTTGTTTTGGGAGATGAAATATATAAATTAGACAGGAGATGCCCTTGAATAAAAATTCAACTGCATCTAAAGTATGAGATGAGCGAGGATGGATGAAATTTGTAAAAAAAAAAGGGATTCATTTTTGAGTCGATCGACGCAAAAATCTGGATTTTTCACTCTCATATCCTTGAAAAGCGTTGATTTTTTGCTCACTATCTCACGAGATGAGTTTCAACTTCGAGCTAGTTTGCCGATGTGTGAAATGATGAGAAAGAAATTAATCGAAATGCCAACTATAAGCTGTAGAAATGTAAAAAAAAAAATTTTAAATCTTCAGAAATCACTATTTACTTGTGCTTTGACCATAAAATAATGAAAAAGTCATTCGAATGGCCATTTTATAGCATTGGAGGGGAGGTAGAAAAACGAAAAAACTCTTCAAAGGTCGCTTAATTTTCTCAAACAATCTTCGAAAATGCCATTTAGAAGGTCGGAGAAATGAAACGTAAAAAAATGAAAAAATTGTTCTGAAATTGTTAATTTTTTGCATTTCGTATTTAACGTAATGGAAAAATATCATTTCACGGATGAAGAAAAAAAAAAACATTAAAAAAATAAGCAAAATAGAAAAAATCAAAAAACCTCTTCAAAAACGTTAAAATGTAAAGTGCTGAACAAATGCCATTTCATAGCTCAAAAGCAATGCGAAAACTGAAATAAATCTTTAAAACCCGTCAATCTTTCACAATCAAGGCGTAAAATGATGGGGAAGTTGTTCAACGTGTGATTTTGCACCTTAAAAAAGACAGAAAACAAATCATTAGAGCCCTCTGAGACAGGCCAGGGACAATGGTGAGCGGAGGAAGGTTGGTGGGTCAAACCATCATCTTCTCATGGTCGAAAAAAATTTGATTGAAATTGTGTAAATGATTACAATATTATCAAAATAGCAGTTTTTGTTGAATCCAGCTCCAAGTCAGCTTATTAAAGTAATGACGCAACAAACCCCCTTCCCTCATGCTTGGAGCAATCCTGCTTATCGGCGTGCTCTGGAGTGTTTTTTCTTGAACAGTGTTAAGAGTAGAGTTAGATGTTGGAGTAAGCAGCTAAAACTCTCAAAAGGCACAACTAGGGCCCTTACTAAATCTACATACCAAATCCAACTTCCCAGCCCAGTCTGGAGGAGAGATATGCGAGGATGTTTTCATGGTCAAAAAGGAAAAAACCCTTATATTTCACTTCCTAATTGACCAAGGAGCCTGATTTCTGGATATATGATACAACTTTACATTTTCTATCTATTGGCTCAAAGTGAAACAATTTTTGTGATTTTTTTCCCCGCATCACTCCTTCCTTTAAATTTGGACACGACTGAAATTTGACCCCAGATCATCTGTACTCATGTATATCTAATGCGCTGCCAATTTCAGCTCACTGACCAAATTTAAATGATTATGAAGTCGAGTAAATAATTTTGATTTTGAGGGGGGAAAATAAAAATAAAATAAATACTTAATACTCTTTGTACCCAAAGAGTAAATATCGAAAGAATGTAAGCTCTGATACTTTTTACGTAGTCAGTATAAATTCAACTTGTATATTCACTGTTTCTAAATAAATAATCTTTGCCATACCTCCCCAACATTTTAATCTAAAATCATAAAATCAATGCTTCGTAGCATTCAACTTTTTTGTCAAATATAATCCAACTGTTGACAATCAAGATGTCAACAGCCCAGAACAGTTGACCATCAATGAATAAGGTCATCAAAATCTGGCCAATATGGATCTTGATGGTTCACTGTCGATGGTCCACTGATGAGGGTTCACTGTTGACAGACTTCTGCAGAATCCGCTACGAACCATCTATAATTTTCCTTGACTTTTTAACTTGAAATCTTGAAATCAGTGCAGGGTCAGGGTCAACTGACAATGACATTTCAGCTAAGAATCAAAATCAATTCTGAGTTAAGGGGTCAACTAATTGTTTTCAGCATTTCAACTTGAAAGCATAAAATCAATTCAGGGTCAAGGTCAACTGTTGACTGGTTAGGTTTAAACATTTTTGATTTTCATTTCATCTTGAAATCATGAAATTGATGCTTCATAATAATCGGTTTTTTTGTCAAACATAACCCAACTATTGAAGATCAAAATGTTATCAGCCCAGAACAGTTGACCATCAATATTTTAAGGCCATCAAACTCTGACCAACCTGGATTCTGACAGTCCAAATTTTGATGGTTTACTTTTGATGGTCAACTGTTGCTCATCCACTAATGTCAGTCCAATAATGATGGTCAACTATTGATGGACTTTTGCAGAATACACTATCAAACATCATTCGATGTTAATTTCAGGTTAATAAGTAAAAACGGTCGTATTGATGTTCTAGGGCTCGAGAACTCGAAACGGATTTTGTTGATATCCTTCCACTCCTCATCAGACATGGTCTATTCATCGCAATAGCCCACTTTTCTTTGACGAAATAATACAGAAATTCTTTTAAAAAAAACATTGATTTTCACAGTCCAAAAGAATCGAGAAAAAATCGTCAAAAAATTGAAAGCTCCTCAAAAAAAGTTTATTTCTGGCCTTTCAAAAAGTAAAATGATGAAAAAATGGTATTTTGTAGCGGGAAAAAAATGAAAAAAAAATCGCTGAAGATGTGATAGTACAGTTTAGAAAAAGTATGAAAAAGAAGCTCAAAAAATCAAATCAAAAAACACTTTCCTATTTTACAAATATTTATAAAATCAATAATGTATCAACACGTAACTAGCGCTTTTTCTCACCTTTAAGTATGAGTCAAGATATTACCGACTCCAAAATTCACTCAACTTGGCATTGTAGTGCCTGTTCGCTACTGATCTTCAGCAAAGGAAATGAGGTGGAACAGGAAGGGAAGGAGGAAATTCATCGCATTCTTCCTATCTTATGTGTGAACTATTTGAACGATTTTTGGCACCAGACCCTTGCGCAAGAGGGAAATACGCTAATAAAGCCGAGAAATTGAATTATTATAGAAAATAAGGCCATCAAGCTCAAAAAATTATGCAAATGACTCAAATATCTTCAAAAATGTAGTTTTTGATAGTTAACATCTTTTTTTTCCTTCAAAATTATTCATACTAAATTTTAGTTTTTTTGGTTTTTAGGCATCAAAAATTTTAATCCAGCTCCAAGTTAGTCTATTAAAATAATGGTACAACACTTGACCTTTCAAAATTTTATCAACTTTTTAAAATAATGATACTGGTTCGGTACAATTTTGAAACTATGATTTTTAGATGTGTACTTGAAACCTTTTTCACATTTTTTTTTTTTCATTATTTCACTTCGTAAGAATCATAGTGAAAATTTGGAAAAAAAAACTCGAAATAGGGAGGATCGAACAGAGCTATACTGGAAAAATCTGTTTTTGTTGAAATTATTTTCGTATTCGGCATAATTGTAGCTTGTAAGAGTAGAAAATCATAGCTCGTAAGCAAAATGTCAATAAAGGCACCGGTTGGACAGTGGGAACACCCTCTCGCTGCCATTTTTGGACCCCGAGTACATTCATGAATTTTGGTGTGATTTTCACATGAATCGAACTTTCCAAGCACGAATATGAGATCAGATTTTCAGTTTTACTATCTTACCCAGAAGGGGAGGTAGTACCAAAAGTCCAGTGAATATAGTTATATTATTAAAAAGTGGAAATGTTGCAATGGTTCCCATACTTAGGGTATTGGTGAATCAGAGAATGATAAATCATAGCGAAGAAGAATAAACCCGGTTTGGGGGTTTTGCTGGACCATAACGAACCTCTCCCCTCTCATCACTGTTTCGAGTTCATAGATATGTTCATGATATTGGTGTTGTTTTCATATAAATCGAACCTCCTGAACATGAATATGAAATCTGATTTTTAATTTGACCGACCGGTGGGGTTGGGGATCCGAAACTTTGGTCAGGTATGTATCTCGGTAGTACGTACCTACAACCAAAGTATCATGTCAAAATTCTACAAAGGCAAACTTACCATGCTTACCTTTCAGTAACATTTTCCACAACGAAAAGAGAGAGCCCAAAAGAACACGCTTATTCCTGTGCCTAAAAGTTCTCTCAGCGGTTCTGCTTCCTCGTGTAATCTGAGGAGGCTAAAATCTAATAGGTAGATTTTTCTCAAACGTTTCAACTTTCAAATGACCTTTGTAAAGATTTCACTCTTCACCATCATCACAATATAGTCAACCATATTGAGAAAATCCGATTATAAAAGTATCCCTCGAGGCTCGAGGTACTTTTTTTTAACAATTCCATATCATTAGTTCTATGTATTAGATCTTCACGTAATTGGCTTCAGGCTATTGGTAGGCCTATTTTGTGGGATGAAAATATTGTACGCGTCATGCGTGACGAATAAATTCACCGGAGAAATGCTTATCATCTCATGTCATGTAAGTACTGTATTTATTGATTACTACACGTTTCGTCTCCTTTATTATATATTTAGGCTGGAAAAGTTCACCGTGTAAAGCATTTTCTTTTCCATCACGAATGAAGGACATATCTCGGTACGTATGTAGTTGGAAGAAATAAAAAGTGAAGAAGAAAAAAAGTGAGAATTTCATTTTCCCTTTCTGCTTTTGTTGTTCGACATTTATATAAGTGTCGATATTTTTCGAAATTCAGCCAAAAAAAAAAAAAAGAAAGTTGCGAAAAACAATTTATTTCATAAAGAATTTACGTAGGTTGTATTTTTGTTCTGGGTCACTAAGCCATGTTATGAAATTCCTCTCGATCAAAGTATCTTTTTTTTTTTTCGTTTCGAGTCCATCACCGTCGCGTTGCTTTCCATCAGACGCATGTGAAAAATACCATCGAATTGATTCGAATGAAGTATCTGGCGATTTGAAAATTACAAACGGGATTGTATTTCAATTAAATTCTTCGTTCGATGAATGTTTCATGTTAAACGTGCAACACGACGTTGTTCGCCTTTTTTTCCTCCTAATTTTTTTTCTTTTTTTTTCGTGTTTTATTCAATCGTCCGTGGTGTGCTTTGGAATAATACGGAATTTTGAATTTTTCAAATTATGCATCTATAAACATTCGAGCCACGTATACAACATACCCTATTAATATCATTGTACAAATATTTTCACAACGACAACTACTACTCGTATAGCGGTGGAGTGGCGATAAAAAAAGATTCATTCTAAATTCTAAAACAATCTCGTTTATCATTATTGCTTCTTTAGCGTGCACTGTACACATAGTGAATTGCATGCGAACCTACGACTATACACAGTTTTCACTCCGGTACACGATGTAAATATCTCGAATGCTTTTTTAATATCCATTAAATCCGCGACAATTTTACATTTTACCATTTGTCTGTTTATATTAATGTGATATTTCGAATACGTAATGTTTCTGAACGAAATAAATTGAATGCCGGCGTGAATTATCATGCGGAGATGACGTTTCTTAGCATATCTGTACGAGTGAGATTCGCTCCTGTTTCCATCTGTGACTCTTTCTCTATGTAGTGTACTAAGATGACGTGGTTTTAAGCAGATTACGCTTTAAGCTTGATTGCAAGTTTGTTATGGTTTTGTAGAGCTTTGAGATATTGCGTCGGATTGGGATTGTGATTGCTCGAGTGGAATTGACGTTGTTGATTTGCAGCGCAAAGCGAAATTTCGTATATTTACTTTTCCGCCATATCTTCGAATACTTAATAATTATAACAAAGATTTTGCGAATGACGAAAGTTATTTTGATGCTGAAAGAATAACCAGTCAAAAGACCGATACGTATCATGAACAGTAAGGAGTTGGTTTCAAATCCAATGATGTCGAAGGTCTGCTGGGCAATCATTCATCATATAAAAACAAGATTCATTAACTGTACCGCAATCGAGTCGAGTCATCTTTTTTGCACTATTTAGGGCAACCGGGTATTATAGGGTGACAGCGAAAAAGGAAATTTTTGAAACTGAATTTCCGCACATCGTTAAAATGTGCAAATTCATGTAGAAAAATTATTCCCAAAATTTCAGTATTCTAAGTTGACGTTAACATATGCCGGCACAACACACTCAAAAAAGTCTGACTCCCGGAAAGGTAAAAACATTTCTGGCGAAGACGCGTGGAGACGAGTTGTTCGTGCGCGGGCTTCGCATAGCAAAAGGAACAAAACGTAATTTTTTCATGTTTTTTGCCCTAAGTAGCCCGATTTTCTATACCATACCGTTAATGAAAATCAGGCTATCCTAATTGAACTGGGAGGCGGATTTTTTGGTATATTAAACAACTAAAAGTTCTGCGATTTTTGCTCCTCAGCATCCCCATCAAAAAAATTTGGGCATAACTGAACTTCGACCCAACATTTCTCTTCAAAAATATCAAATCTTGTTCCAATCCATGCCTATTTCCCAAATTTTACCTAAATGTACACACCTAATTTCAAGTTCCTATGCCAGTTTTAAGGGGAGTTACGCTAGGAACAAACTCAAAAAATAAGAAAAACAACCGAAAACGCACTTTTTTGGAGCTGTGAGGGGGTGAAATGGAAATATGAAGTCGGAACCTCCAAAAAGTATATCCAAATGGCGCATGAGTGTGAGAAGGATACCAAAAAATCGGTTTTGGAGCCCTGAAGGACCATTGCGATCATTTTTGGCCATGTCGGATATTTATTTTTATTAGCCTGATTTTCTGCGTCATACTGTCAGTGAAAACCAGGCTATCAGAGTCTATCGACCAATGGTGGTTGGGAGGAGGGAAGAGATACCAACAAAATCCGTTTTGGGGTCATAGAAGATCATTAAGACGATTTTTGGCCATGTCAGATATTTATTTTTGTTTTCATTTATTTATTTATTAGTTCATTTATTTTATTTTATTTCTTTTTCGCCGAATATTTACTCGGCTCGATACTGACCGATATCACTTCTATTGAGCAAATCGGCCTAGTTCGGCAGCAGATTAGATATATATGAATATAAATAACCTTGGGTCAAAATTCAGTTTTGCCCCATTTTGAGTGAAGGGATGCTGAGAGGCCAAAAACAAAAATTATTTCTTTTTGAGTCATTCGATAGAGAATCCAAAGTTGTATAACATATCCAAAAATTAATCTCTTATGTCAATTAGCAGGGGAAATATGAGAGTTTTCCTTCTCTTTGACCTTGAAAAAGGTTGTTCCTCCTCTATCTCCTTACCAAAATGAGCTAGGAAGCTGAATTTGGTATGTACATTCATAAGGGGCCCTAGATGTGTCTTTTGGGAGTCTTAACTTTTCAGCCTCATTGTACCCCTCACAGCGCCAAAAATGCGGGTTATTTCAAGGACAAAAAGAGGTAAATCTCCATATCTCCTTTCCTAAATAACTAAAGAGACTGATTTTTGGATATATTATACAACTTTGGATTCCCTATTGATTGGTAGATGACTTCGGATTGAAACCCAATTTGCTAAAAAAACACAATTTTTCGTTATTTTTGTCCTCTTAAAAGTAGAATAGTATCTCGGTAATTGAGCAGAAAGAGTGCGATTTGAAGTTCTGCATCTTCCGGTATCGTTGGCATCTTAATCTGATGTCACCTAATACCCCCTTCTAGAGAGTTGAAAAGTTGCAGATCGCAAAAATCAAGACTTTTATTTAAAAAAAAAAAACAATAACCTCCCTCTCACCTTGGAGCTAAGAGCACAAAGTTTTGCATGGTGAGCTTTCAACCCAAAAGTTAACTGCCTCTGTGGGTTTGGTTGAACTCTGAGGTATATAAATGATATATTTTTTTTTGATCTACCTTATAACTTTGGTATCAAGTCGGCATGGGTTAAAAATCATTTTTTTGAAAGTCTATTTGGACCTAAAAAGAACACTTTTAGGGGAGGAGGGTTCAGTAAAACGAAATAAGTCACACTCTAGAGTGACGACTTTTGATAATATCTAATGTCGTACAAATAACCTAAATCCTTCATTGAAAACTACCAAAATTGAAAAAAAAAACCATGACCTCAAATACCTATCACAAAACTTGTACTTAAAATTTGAGTATAATGACTTTAACTACCACTACATTAAATTTAGCTGGCAACGGTGCATCTCTTCTGTTCTTTTATCCCTCAATTCCAACTAAATAACTACACCAGCACGCGGTGTAAAAATCCCCTAGATAGAGGGTAACGCACGAAATTCGAGGCAATTTTATTTCCACGCTAGAAATTTTTTTACCACTCACGCTCTCGAATATAAATTTGACAGATGGGTTATTTAAAACGCATCACTCTGGTAGAGTTTTGTTTCGTGGCCGAAAGTAAAAAACTCTCATCGTTATTTTTAACTGATTGAAATTTCATACGTGTAGGTATAACCATAACGATAACGTAGTAAAACGAATATTCTGACAGCGAAATGTTATCGAAAAGAATAAAATTCAAGCTCTGACAACGTAAGCATTAAACATTTGTGTGTTGATGTTTGTCTTACCATTAACTATTCATCTTGTATGTACTACGGCTAAGCTATGTATATGTATTTAAAACGAAGAAAAAGCTCTCACCGATATAGGAAGCCGTCAACGTAATGAAATGCACGCTCCTCAAATGTCAGATATTGTTTACGTTATTAAAATTTAAGTAATTCGTTTTACATACGAATTCGACTACCAATATTTTATATACGAGATTTGCTAACGAAAATTCGCTGCTAGATACTCCATAGGGTAGTTTCTAGTGGTTAAATTTCTTTCCAACTCGTATTGTCGAATTTGGGTTTAATGAAATCTTCATTAAGACTAAGAGTATCTTTTTAAATCTTCTTTACTTTCGAAAAACATTGAAAATTTCATCACCTGCTTGATAATAATATTTTCCAAATGTTCGTTAATGAATTATTTTTCAAAATAAAATTCGTCGTTTCGAGAACGTATAATAATTTCAAAGCCGTTACGAAGAAGCGTGAGAAATTGAAAAAGTGTTTTTATAATGAAACAAAATCTGTTTAAATTATCAATCACGGATGATTGCGAATTGAATGAAATTGCGTACCTAATGAAGAACCCAAAGTAGGTATTATTTTTAAACACGAGGATTCATTTCATTCTATGCAAATTATTTCCAAAGTTCACTGACGCGTACGTTATACCTCGATGAAAGCCCAAACACAACTGTCATCATGTTGTCAGTAACGCGAAGCGATGTTCCCCCCACTACTTTTTACAATCTAGTGTCGCGTCGCGTCTTTGTTCATCATATGTAAAGTATGCACTCGATTTGGTACACGAGATTATGCTACAGTATAATCTATGCTCTAAATGGAGTGAAAACGAAATCTCTTTTTATAAAGAATAAAAATTCAAGATAGAAAATCAGGCTGATAAAAAAATACCCCACATATTACAATAATGAAAAACTTCATCGATATGAAAATGTTGAAGTAGGTAGTTGGTGAAAAGTAACTTTCTCGCTGAAAGCTGATCAAGATGTTTTTACGAGTATTGATAATTTTTTTTCCTCAAACTACTCCAGTTTTTTATGCTAGAAATTATAACTTGAAGAGTTATTTTTATTTTTTTTTCCTCCATCGTTATTTCATACCTTGTCAAGTGAAAAATTGTAGTATAAGATGTTCATCTACAAAATAAATTTAGGTACTTCGTGACGTCGAAACGCTTAATTGGTGTAATTTTAAACGGCTTTCATTATTATTATTATTGTTTTTTTTTTTTTTGCGAGAAAAATAATTACATCGGGTATTTCTCTGAAAAATATGGTACGTGTTTTTGGATCGATTATTTAACGAATTTTTTCAACGCACGAGCAAAGAATTAAATCCTGCAGCGAAAAAAATGTTATTCGTCTATATTCAATGTGGTAAGATAAACACTAGATACAAAACATCCTCTAGTAGTTGCAGATGTAAAGGGAATCTCAAAAACATTTTTGAATTTATTGTAAAATTTGAAGAAGTACGGTTCCTACGAAGCACGAACCCTTTGGATGATCGAAAAATTAAGATGAATTGTTTACAAGCGATTCTTATGATTGGTATTGTAACGATGCATTTTATAAGCCAAACGCTTGGTGTTTTCATCATTTGTGCAACCAAAGAGTATCTCTCAAACTGGAAGAGTAAAGACAACTATGTCTATGCGGTCAGCAGCATCACGCTACCGTTGCCTTTGGCGCAGGAGATTGTGCTGGTATTGTTGACAGTCTATAAACTGTGCTAGGGTAGTCTATGGTATTGCCGAGCATCCATCTCTTGTGCTGGAGATTTGTGCTGGTACTGTTGACGATCTACTTCCGCTATAGGCCTCCACAAACTTGTATCAGTTGAGCTAGAGTGTAGCTGAGCCTGTCTCATTTGCTGAAGTTGCTTTCTTGTCACCAACTTTACCTTTGGAGTTGAGCTGGCTGGAGACACTGACCTTAGAGCTGAAGTTCTTATAGTTGGCTTGTGACTGGAGTATCGCATTTCCTCCCTTTGGAAGCTGGAAATAGCCAGTACAGATCGCCAACTTCACTTTTGGAGCTGGAGTCGATCTGGTCAAAGAATCAGAAGCTTGAGATTCCCTCAAAACCCAGATAGAAGCTTATGCCGGTTAGTTTTCTGCAAGTCTTCGCCTTTGGTGTTGGATGCCTGCAGGAATGAATTGCTAATCCTTTATACCCTGGCCTTTCACCCAGTGATGGTAAAGTGGCAACCCTGCTTTGAACTTGTGTTCCATCACAGGCCTCTTAGCTATATTGTTTGGTGGGAAATGGGCAGAATTCAAAATTAAATATTAAGGTTCCCTCGAAATTTGTACACATAACAAGAGATATTTCGTTTGTTTTCAGGTTGTCTTTAGTTGCATTTGGATTTTCTTGTTTTGGGGCTCTTCTTTGTGAGGACATTTTGTAGACGTGTCCGTTTTTGTACGATTTTTCGAATATAAAAGACAGAAAGCGAGTTTTTGTTTCTTTTCGTACGAAGACGAAGTCGCGAACCAGCGCACAGGACCAGCCCAAAATCCCCTTTTCTGCAAAATCAGCCACAACCCCCTTCGCGATAAAAAGAAGTAAAATACTATCCGAACTGAATAGTAGTATGACGATGAATGATCTAAAAAATAAAATTACTGAATATGTAACCGATAATGATGAGGCGACAGAATAGTATAAAGGGGGAATGATGGAAGAGAAAATAAACAACAAAAACGGCGATGTATTTTATATGAACAATACTGATTGTGGTAGAGGTAATTATCGACAAATGTATAAAAACAATTTTTCACACGGGAGTAGTAGAAAACTATCGAGTTGCCGAGTTTCTGTGCATGTACTTGTAATATTAAGTATGATAAATAAACAAAATATATAGTTCGTTTTAATAACTTATGCAACAACAATCATTTCAATTCTCGTTGGCCATCTCATAGAAAACAAAGACTAATTCAAATATACTAATTAAATATGAATAGCTTTTCAGCAATGTTTAGTCAGCTTATATCCCAAAGCAAGTACCTGCATTTTTTAGATATCCAAGTGAAATGCAAATGTGACAGCATTTCAAAAACAGATAAGACAACCAACAGCTGTAAATTGTTTCGATTCGAACGCAAACTATAAGTTCATGAAAGTTTTATTCTGCAGTCCAGCCTTAGTATTGGAATATTTACATACTTGGCCTTTCGTATGTTTTAATTTGGAGGTCAACCTTACGCAAGTTGATTATATGAACTCAAATTTTTATCGTATTTCTCCTAAATTCGTAGATACCAAGTTTACCGTGTGGTCTGATCTCAATAAAGTATTACGATCAAATTCTCACAATCTTTCAGTTAATCACGTAAGATGGGAATCGGAGGTTGCATAGATAGATAGACACAGTAGATATTAACGTGCTCACGATGGAAGGCGCTAACGCAGCAAAAAATAACGCGCCAAGAATTATTTATAGAATTCTTGTAATCAATTTTCGGTCATTAATTTAAAACAACTGACAGAGTTTGTATTAATATTTATGAAAAGTTTATGCGTCGCGGTTTTTACTTCGCTATAAAGCGCGATTAAGATTATATTAACGTTGTTGTGTATGAGGTTAGTCGTGCAGCTGAAAACGGTGCCATCGTCAGTCGGCGCGAAAAACTCCTAAAAGGTCGTTATTATAATCGTCAAATTCGAACTAGTAGGTATGCTTTTACGCAAGTTATATCGCTCGAGAGCCTTCTTGTCGGAAGTTTGGTTAACTACGACACATTGACAGAGGACAAAAAAGCTGCTTTAGTGTAGTAAAAATGAATAAATTATAAAAGCTAAAAAGGTACCGACAGTATACATACATATCTATAGTACCTATATTTTATAATATACCTCGTGAGCTATAGATGAATAAATAGATGTATATAAGGCAAGTGAAATTCTAGCTTTCGTTCACATATGTACAAGCATTCGATACTATTTCAAGATCACCTGATCTAGCATACTTAAGTTTGAAAGACGTGCCTGTGTATTGGTGTATGCTTTTCTGACACTACACGAACGATTATAGGTACAGTGTACTGCATATACTGGCACGTATATTTCTAAATTTAACGAGCTTTTCGAAATTAAACCATCAACAACTGTGAAACTCTGTTTACATTACAGAACATGGCAAAGTTTCGTTTTATTAATCCCAAACACATCGAGTTAATAAGCTATTTTAACTCCTCGCTCGTCTCGACCCGAGCCTCGTGCATTAATAACGCCAGCCATTCGGCGAATATAAGCGTTTTATATGGTTTCCGATGAAATTCTTAAATTATAATTTCATTAACTATACAAACTCTCTATGTTCGTAACTTCGCACCATGTTTACAGCCTATTAAAAAAAAAAAAAAAAAAAAAAAAAAAAAAAAAAAAAAAAAAAAAAAAAAGTTACGAATGGTTCGACATTGTGAATGGAATTCAAATCGGTGTCGTGGCTTTTATCTGCCTTAACGTCGCGACCCAACATCAGCTTTTGCTCGTGTCTATAAATGCTTTTAAACGTTTACATACAGCGGTACTACATCTCCTCCTCCTCCTCGTCGTACTTCTCACCGTTGTGTTTTTCACAACGCACCGTACGCTTTAATTTTTCAACCCAGCAAACGCGAAAAGGCTAAATGTGCAAGCGTCGGTGTTTTTTTTTTTTAAATTCTCCATTCCACCGCAGTCTATTGGGAATATTTCGATATCGTTGTATAATACAGTAAATACGTTTAACTTTTCAGACTTTCGTCTATAGACCGCCATCGTTGTCATAATGTACGTACCTAGACCTACCCACCCGCCCGCCCACTGTGTAAAACTTTGGCCAAGTTTTTTAATCAAATATAGACTTTTCCGAAACATTGAATAATTCGCAGTTTTTGTAGCTTATACACGTGAAAGCACGTACCGTTTTACTACGAGTGCTGTTGATTTCTTCATTTGTTCCGAGTATTATATTTGATAAGATGAAAAGAAATAAGATGAATTTTTTTTTCACTAAAAAATTTGCTGGCATTTTTATTACAGCAAGCTGGTTCTTTTTATCGTTTTATAAATTCGTCTGGAAATTGAAATTCGACTCGCAGATCGGATTACAAAAGAAATCTTCGTTCAGTTCAGTTTGATTTGAATTTCAACGACGAGTTCGAAAATTTAATTGAAAATAAGAGCGAAAAGTTGTGATTTCCAGTTATTGTTATTCTTGGGTGTGATTTTTACACCGATAATGGAGCGGAGTATTTTTTCCTTCCCATGACTGAAAATTCCATAGTAGGAATTTACAACGTATTATGTCAGCAACATGCCTATGAGGTATCATTGACTGATTTTCCATGTCATATTGTTAACGAAAACCAGGCTATTACAGACTATCGACCAACGGTGGATGAAAGGGGGAGCATCAACGAAATCCGTTTTAGGGTTTTAGAAAACCGTTGAGACAATTTTTAACCATGTAAAACATTTATTAACATCGAAAGATGTTCAACAGGGCGTTCTACAAATTTCCGTCAACAGTTGACCATCAACAGTGCACCATCAAAATCCGAACAGTAAAAACCAGATCGTTCAGATTTTGATGGTCTTAACACTGATAGTCAACTGTTCTTGGCTATTGACATTTGGATCGTCAACAGTTGGATTATGTTTTTGACAAAAATATTAAAAGCTATGAAAAAAATGCCAAGTAATTTCCAAAATATAATAAATTTTTTTTAAATTATGCCACTTTAGATGAAATTTGGACTTTGGCTGAAACTGAGGAAGTGATAACATAAAGAATTTTGAAAATTTCCTTACAATTTTTTTCTTTACATTCGAAATGACATTCTAAATGTTGGTAGTTCGGATATTGATGGTCAACTCTTGACAGTCCAGAATCATTTGCTTAGCATTTTTTTTTACTAATTTAAGTTGACATTCCAAATGTTGGTAATCTGGATACTGATGGTCCACTATTGACAGTCCGCAGTTGACCATCAACTGTTGATGGTCAAGTGTTGATGTATCTGAACTATCAAGAATTGTAGATCAACTCTTGACAGTCCTTTTGTTAACCACCAACTCCTAATTATTAAATGTTGACAAATCTGGACTGTCAACAGTTGGATTATGTTTGAAGAAAAACTTGAGCACAGTCGAAACCTTGATGTACATCTAAAATTTCTATTAAATTTGCATGCCTAATTTCTAAGCCGCAGCTCAACTAAAAACTTCCATTTCGTTGACCAAGAATTTAATTTCACACTGGAAATTAGTGAAAGATTTTACCTTAGTGGTAGGGGAGGGGGGATAAATTACACACATGGGATTGCTTGACCAGCCATGCCAACCCTAAAATCTGTTTACGAGTGGATTTGGTATCTGTTCCAGCGGAGAGAAGTCAAATTTTTTTCAAAGAGTATGTGATTTTTAAATGAAAAAAAGTTCGATCACTTTCAGATCTATTTGGTAGATTGTTTTTTTTTCAATTTTTGAAAAAAAAAGTACTAGAATTTTGAGCGAAAACGGTTGACTTTTGAATGACTTAATAATAAAAAAAGGAGCGCTCTGCGATGTTTTTTCTTGAACAGTGGTAGGGGTGCAGGTAGATATTGGACTGAAAATCTGAAACTCGGAACAGGCACATTTAGGACAACCACCAAATTTGCATATTAAATTTCAACCCCTTAGGTCAAGTTGGAAGAGAGATATGCGTGGAACAAAGTGGATATGGTACAATGAGACTGAAAAACTTGGTAAAATTCCAAGACACGAATTTCTTTCCTCTATTTTCATATCTATCATCTTCTAGAACACGAATCATTCTTGGTACTCATCGCTTGTTCGTGAAAATATAGAATAAAAAAATCGCATAGCAGTATGAAAACTCGATGTCTGATTTGAGTTACGTTTATACCTACGCGTATTTTACACCCTCATCAGAACGATCCTCCGATGGGAATTATTTCATTGGAGCATAGAATACTTTCGCTTATGAAAAAAAAAAAAAACGTTGACAATTTGATAGGTTTTATGGAAATTTTTCCAATGGTACACAAGAGGTATGAAAAATCACGTAGCAGATGCGTTTTTTCGTATGTATATAAAATACTAATTTTCATATCTTTATTGGGAAAGATATTTTTATAAAATGGAGCATTATTCGGTAGTAGTCGTTAGCGAGGAGACGTGAACATTAAAACGATATAATAATAATCTGCTCGGTATATTTACATAGTACTTTACCTACATATACTCAAATAACTATGAAATATTTTCGTACACAAATAAGTATATTGCAAGTAGGTAAAGTTATGTGAATTAAGTCGAAGAAAGATTATTTATTTGATATGTGGAATTAGCATTATAAAAGCAACCCGAAGAGGAATAAGAAATTTTTTAGACGACCAAAAATCGAAAATATATGAAAAATTAACATGAACCAAATGGCGAAAAATTAAGCGTAGTATGTTCTACCGTATTCAGACCATCTAGTTTCGTATTTTTCAACCATCTCCAAGCACATTTACTTACCATGGAAACCCTCACAACGGCATGGTTTGAGTGAAGACATGTGTTTTTTGATCGTATGTCATTGTGTGAATACATACCAAATAACCAATACATGGAATGTATTATCTTAGTTCATAGTAATCTTTCTCCCATATTTTAGGACCACTTTGGTCGTGTAAGTTAAGTACTCCTGCCAGGATTGTGAAATGTAGAAAGTCTTTTTTTTTTTTACATTCTCACCCTCTTTCACTGGCGATTATGTTACCTCTCCCTGCTTTTAACGTAAGCAAACTGGATACTACATCATCGATATACGCACGCATGTTTGTCACCAACTTTCTACCCCTGAGACGTCAGAGGAGGAGGAAATTGTCGACGAATGACTACAGCTGAACTGCCTGTACTTCATTCTGGCTCAATAGGTGTTATCAGTATCGTTTGTCGTATGTTCCCGCCATTTTTTTTTCTTTTGTGCGTATTCGGTGTTGTAGTTCCTGAAGATTTCTTCGTGACAATTATTGGTGAGTTAAGTCATTAATTTGGCTTACTCATTGAGTATTGCTGTTCTTAGGCTTAGTTAACGATAGCTATCGCACTGCTTTAGTTTTAGTTACTGTCTTGCTGAGACCGTCGTTCGTTATGCGGAGAATGATTCTCCGGCAATAATACAACGCACAGCCTAGAAGTGTCAATATTGATACCCAGGAAGTGACCCCTTTTACACTGCACGTTACTTGGATGAGGGCTAGTCAAGCTGTTACACAGACTGGTCACTTGTTGGGTAATTGATGTAGCGGGTAGAAGTGGGCCATGAACAGCTCTTTGGCACTGATCAGCTTGTAGGCCTCACGGCGGTCCAACTGACAGGGCGATTGCGTAGGCGAAGAGTTTCCACCAATCACAAGACAGATAAAATACCACGTTACGTCTCTTATTATTGAGAGTACTCAGACGTGAATTTAATCTATTTTTCAGGTCGTACCAGCCGTGCAAGAGTCTGGCCCTGCCCATATACTTAATTTAGTTTATAGAATCTTTGTGTGAAATTCTTGTTCTCTTTTTGTGCATACATTTTTATTTGAAGCTTTTGGTTTCGTCTTTTTTTTTACTTTGGCTCTCCCTTTCTGAAAAATTTTCTTTACAAAAATGTATGTTTTTTCCCTCCTAAATTCAGTTCTGACGTTATTTTTCCAAAAAAAGTTGAAAGTGTAGCGGGTTCAAAATTCAATTTGAAGTAAAATTCCAAGGTGGGTGTCAGAATACATGTTTTTTCGTAAAAAAAAAAAAAAAAAAAAAAAAAAAAAA
>FIZR01006106.1:0-22225 GCA_900060175.1 Ferrisia virgata
CAGTAACGTTTACAATTATCATTTTATTTTTATTAAAATTGGGCAAATTTTTTTTCTATTCATTTTTTTCGCCATTTCTAACAATATATTTTCGATATAATTATGAAAAAAAAAAAAAAAAAAATTCGCTTTAGTAAAACAGTCATACGTTTCCATGAATATGTAAATGTATGTGTGCAATCAAATATTAAATACTTTATAACTATGATGTTTTTCATCATTAAGTAATTTCGTTAGTTCTATTTATGTGTGTTTCACGCATAAACAACATCCTTTCACACTCACAATAAGATTTATATGGCAAAACAACGTTTGCCGGGTCAGCTAGTATGATATAAAAAATCAGGTTAAAAATTATAACATAAAAAGCATATTCGATACCCAACGATTTCTATCAGCGCAGTTCATTTGACCGAAAAGTACAATTAATGTAAAGTTGTTTTACTGAACGAGAGGATTTTAGGTGCGATCAACATCCACCAACAGTATCTATTATCTCATCTATATAATGTACCAGGAACCGACAAAGTGTTATAAAAAAAAAGAACCGGTTCCGAACTTCTCGATCAAATTTAAATCATTAAACATACATATCTACACTAAAAATAAATAATAAGCTAAGCAGCTACAGTGTTGCCTTAAATACGCATACACAACATGACTGGTAATTGTCTGTACCAACCTGAGATAAAGGTTTACTCGACTCTATATGCAATCCACCCACCTCCACCACATTGGGTACCACAGGCCTGACAGGATTAATTGAAAAATGCGAGTAAGAAAATATCAAACTAATATTCCTGGCAATAGCTCGCATTGACGATACATTGCTCATCCCAAAAATCCGAGTAGCTACATCGTAATATTTTCGACGCGTATAATGTTCGTAGGTAAATATAGCATACCAATTTAACAACGTATTTCGGAACCTCTGGAAAAATTTCATCTCTGCAGAGTAACCACTCCAGGTACTTGGTATATAAGAAGGGTTATACGAAAACCCAATCCTTTCGCTGTGAAAACTGTTCAAAGAATTGGGATGAAATGTAATAACCGGCATATCGAGTATACCGCCGAATAAAACAAAAAACTCGGTATTGAAAAATTCCGTAATTAAGACATCGTATTTGATTGTTGTAGTTAATAAGTTCATAAGTGGAGTACAATTTTCGATCTGTTTGTAAGACTGATGAACGCGCAAACTCATAAATTCAGGTTCGGATGGTTTTCTGTTGTGCAAAATATATGCCATATCGACCAAGTCGAAACATTTTGAAATGTCAATTTCGTGATAATTTGGAATATAATGATTTTTTACAAACGTGTTGTAATTAGTTACATTATGTCCTTGTTTGGCCAACTTGACCATTAAAGCATCGAATATCATGTAATGACTTTTTATTGGTAATGGAAATAATCCCAAAACGTTATAGGTACTGACAGAATTTATACAAAGTAATAAGAAAAATATTTTATCGTAACTGAATGAAAATATTAAATGCATTATGCTGACTCGCGAATGAATCAAAAGAAAAAAGAAAAAACGTGTCTCATATAAAGGAATCAAAAAAAAAATACTCTCCTTTCTATAAATAATCAAACACAAATTCTCAACGCACGAAAGTATCAAAAACTTCGAGCATATGAAATATTCACAATTCACAACTGACAATTGAAGAATACTTAGTATTTTTCGAAACAAGGTAATTAGGAAAATATTTTCAATAATATTTCGCGCACACTTGAGAAATGATAACATGTTCTAATCGGTAAAAAGTTATGCTTATCACATATAAGTAAATACAATAAAACGTGATAATAAATAAACATTGGGTAAATTTTCAACCATGATAGTTTTTAGAATAATATTCTAGATTGACTTCGAACTTTTCTCTTCTTATTTGGAATATCAGAGTTGAAGTTGAACAAATTCAAATTCAAAGTAGCAGTAGTGTAACAAAGATTGAATCTTAGACCATAAATTTTGCACAAAATGTATTTTCGGATTATAAAACTTATTTAAACGAAATAGAATTTTAAAAACCACATTTTTGAGCTCAATTTGGTGGAGAGATAGGGGCGAAATAGATCTTTTTCAAGGTCAAAAAAGAGGAAAATCCTTATATCTCCCTTCTTAATTCACCTAGAAAGTTGATTTTTGGATACGTTGTACAACTTTGTATCTTCTATCGATTGGTTTAAATAGAAACCATTTTTGCGTTTTTGAACCCTCAGCATCCCCTCCCCTATATCGGGGAATAATTGAATTTTGACCCAAGATCATCCCCTTTCATATATATCTAATTTGCCGCCAAACTGAGCCGATTGACTGAATTGGAGCGATTTTGGTCCATATCGAGCAGAGTAACTGGTTTTATTGTTTGGGGTGAAAAAAATTTGCCAAAAAGCAAGTTTCATCACTGAAAAAATTTATTTAGCAGGTACAAACGTACATTTTTAGTTAAGAAAACATTTTTATTAATAATTTTTTGTTAACTAAAATTTTCTCATGCCTATTTATTCAAATTTTAATGCGTTTATATCGTATTTGCGACAAAGACTGGACGCTTTTTGGCAAATTTAGGGCTGCAGTCAAGTCATAATCACACCTCGTCATCATTAAACTATTCTGAAATTTTACTGTTTTTCCTATTTCAACCAGTGGTGGTTTTACATATTTTGCCACCAGAGGCAAAACATACTTTACCACCATTTGAAAAAATAAGGGACGAAAACGTCATGCAACAATTATCACTTGAGAAGAATTTTCAACGGATTTCTTTGAGAAATGGAAGGTAGGATAACGCCCAAGCAAAGCGAGGGAAACATTTTTCTAAAATTCTAGAAATAGAGGGTCAAAATGCGATGCTCTAGTGCATCGATAAATTCTAAATACCAAATTTCATTACGTGTTAAAATTAATTCATTCCGCAAAAAGATATGCTTCAAATTTATTTTACAAAAAAATTTCTAGGAAAGCCAAAGTCCAAAAGTTCCCTTCCTTGGATGTGACTTTACTCGCACGGAAGTCGAGTACCGACTAGTTTCGATACAAGCCTCCTCTCAATATCTAAAGATTTTCATCTGCATTTCAGCATGAGGCAAAAATGTACGATCCACTTCGGTACGTGGGGGAGAGGGTTTACAGAATTTCAATTTCCTTTGATGTATTACAAAATAACTTTTCACCCCTAAAAATCGGTCACTGTGGGCACAAATCCAGGAAGGTTTCGCTGTAAACCCGCCATTGATTCCAACATTCCATTGATTTTTATTTTTTTCAACTTCTACCAACTGTTATTCAATTTTGTCAACCGCAGAACGCTTGGGGCGGTGAGACACCCCTCCCTCTGTTTGGTAGGCCTCTACATTTCGATTTCGTTGGATATTTTGGTAAACTGAAATATACATCTTCATCCCAAGCGAAGCGAGGATGAAAATTTTACAAAATATTAGGTACAAAGGGTCGAATAATGACCGTAAACATTGGAAAATGAAATCGGCCCTACTTCTCATTTTTTCCAACTTCTTACAACTGTTACCCAATTCTTCCAACTCCCGAATGCTTGGAGGGATGAGACGCCACTCACACCCCCTGTTCGGTAGGCCTCTGTATCTATGAAACATTTTTCAGAAAATTATCGAACCAATCGTGTCAAAGGGTACATTTTGACCAGTTCTCCAATCTACACTGCGAACGAATATAATCTAAAACATATAACAAACACGAATACCAACCTGCGGCAAAATCTCGCTCGGTTTAATAGCCACTCCGCCAATTTCCACAACATTAGGAACCAAAGGTCTGGCATAATTAAGTGAAAAATGAATATACGAAAACATCAAGCTGATATTCCTAGCTACATCTATCAACGGTGGTGTATTCGGACCAAAGATTTCTTTCGAAATGTAATCGTATTTTGCACGAGAATATTCACCGAACGAGTACAACGAGTACCAAAAGTAGCAAGCATTATGCAATCTTTGTAAAAAGCTCATCTTCGAGGTATACCCACTGAGTAAATTTGGAATATACGACGGAGTATAAGGTAATCCCAAACTATCACTTTGATAACCATTTAAAGTGTTAGAATGCACAGCGATACTGGGTATGCCAAGGTGATACCCGAATAAAAAAAAGAAATCCGTGTTGAAGAATTCGGCCAATAAGACGTCGTATTTTATCGAAGTATTTATAAGATCCATGATAGGTTGGCAATTTTTGATTTGTTCGTACGTGGGTAGAAATGGAAAAATAACGGAAATCATACGAAAGTCGTGATACAACGATGATTCTAAATTATTAAAATTCAACAAGGATACAGGCTTTTTAAAACAGTCGGAAATATCGATTTCGTGATAGTTCGGTATAGAATGTTTTACAGAAATGGCCGAATAAATAGTAACATTATGTCCGCGATTGGCTAATGCAGTCATTACAGAGTCAAATACGATATGGTGGCTTTTCATGGGCGATGGAAATAAACCTAGAATGTTATACGTGTAAACCGGGCAAACACAAAGTAAAATTAATAACATCATTATCGCGAATTTTAACGTACAAAGTAACAACGTTAGTACTACTTCATCTATTACTATGAGGCACCAGAATGATACAGCAAAAATAGGTAGTTGAAATATTACGTATATAATTAATACGTCAGACAGTGTTACCAAACCGCTTGGAAAATAATTTCGGTTTCAGGTATTTAGGAGTAATTCGTTAAATTTTCACATTAAATTTTTATTCGATTGATTATTGAAAGAATTTTTTTCAGATCACACTGATTCAATAAAAAGCATAAATCAATTTTTTGAGGCTGTATAGAAGTACAGATATTTGAAAAGTTGAAATTTTTCAAAAGTCACCATATTCACGACGTTCATTTGACCTACTACCAAATTTCAACCCCCTAGCTTAATTTGAAGGAGAGATACACGTAGGACAAACTCAAAAAACGAACCAAGCATGGCCAAAAATCATATTTTTTGGGAGTTTAAACCCCTCCCTCCCCCCAAAGCACATCTAAGAAAGCACCTTCGCAACAAATTTTAACCTCCTAGCTAAATTTGAAGGAGAGATGTACGACGAACGGTCTTTCTTCAAGGTCAACAGGAGAAATCATCCCCCCTCCCTGCGTGACCGCTTCATAATTAACGTAAGAGGTTGTGGGATTTGTTATATAACTTTGATTCGTTACCGATCGCATCAATAACGAACAATCTATGCGATTTTGGCCCCTTAGCAGTCCATTCCCCAAATCTGGACACTAGTAAACGAGGTAAATATTGATCCAAAGTCAGGCACTCATAAAATCCGACCCCAATCTAAGCCTAATAAAAAAATTAAGCGATTTCGACCGGTATCGAGTCGAATAAACGAATTCTGTATTCTGAGGAAGGAAAACAGCACCGCAATGCGATGCTTTTTCAGCCTGATTTTCGTAAAGTACTAGAATTATGCGGATTGAAAAAGTACGTTTTCCTTATCAGTGTTGCTAAAAATTATCGAAAATACGGTAGAAAAATTGACAAAAATTTCGTTAAAAATACACAAAATTAATCAAAAATCACGAAAATTTTTTGAAAATAATGTAAAAATTGAACTCAATAATGAAAAAATTGTAAAAAAAATCGTCGAAAAAATGGGTAAAGAATTGGCAAAAATGAGTTAAAAAAGCAGAAAATTGATCAAAAACTATTAAAAAAATGTTGAAAAATGAGTGAAAATTGACATTACATCTAAAAAAGAAAAATCGTCAATCGACAAAAATATGTAAAAAAATGCAGAAAATTGACTAGAAATGTTGAAAAATGGGAGAAAATTGACCAAAAACATGATATAAAATTGTTAAAAGTCATCGAAAATTGATACAAAGTTACGAATAAATGTTGAAAATTAACTGAAAACTGACCTAAAGTATGGAAAAAATCGTTAAAAATCATCGAAAATGAAGTGAAAATTTGGCAGGAATACGTAAAAAATTCCGAAAATTGATCAAAAGTCGTAAATTGGGTAAAAATTTGACAAAACTTGATTCAAAATGCCGTTTTTTTGTAATTTTTGATCAATTTCCGCATTTCTGATGATTTTCAACGATTTTTTTTTCCATATTTTAGGTGGGTTTTTACCGATTTTTCAACATTTTTTCGTAATTTTATCAACTTTCCGCGCTTTTCAACAATTTTTGATGAATTTTCACTTTTTCTGTTAACTTTTTACACAATTTCTAACGAATTTAAACGATTTTTCCATACTTTCGGTCAATTTTCACATCTTTTTCGTCTCTTTGTTTGTGACTTTTGACCAATTTCGGTGAATTTTTACTTATTTGTGTTCATCCACTACCCAAGTGTCGACAATTTTCAACAATTTTTCCATATTGTAAGTCAATTTTCACCCAATTTTTGACATTTTTAACCAGTTTTCGACGATTTTTTACGATTTTTTTCAAATGTTATGGTTGAAAAATTGAAAAAAATTGACCAAAAATTAAGAAATTCGCAATTCCGATAGTATTTTTAGCCCTGTAATCGAATAAATTTTCAAAGTTACGAAAATGGACACTGAACGGATGTTTCCGAATGGAAATTTAAAAAATCGTAATTATTCCTACAGGCACTTGATGAAAAAAACTAGACCTCTCCCAACATCCCCAACACTAGGAAAATGTACGAGGCTCCTTCCATTCACGAATTACATGAGATGAAATAAATATTAAAATGAAGGATAGAATCACGAACATTCACTGTACATATCAAATTTCAACTGCTTAGTTCAATTCGGAGAGCAGTTATGTACGGAACAAACCTAAAAAAAGTAAGAAAAACCGACCAAAAATCTACATTTCTGAATCTGTGATAAGTACAATTGGTTTGACAAAGTAGAAACCCCCAAGAGTCATGTCTATGGCTCCACTAAGTGTACATACCTCAATTTCCTAACTTAATTTCGAGAGAAAATAGGGAAGGAACAGCTCTTTTTCAAAGTCAAAAAGGAGCTAAACATTATATCCCTCCCCACCCCCCTTAATTGACATAGGAAGCTAATTTTTGGATATGCTATATACAAATTTGGATTGACTACCGATTGCGTCTTCTAGGACCTTGAAACGTATTTTGTTAATGCCCCCCCCTCCACATCACTCGTAGATCGATAGACCGTAATGGCGTGTTTTTCATTTGCAATGCGATATAGAAAATCAAGCTAAAAATAAGTTAGTATCTAACAATCAGATATGCTCAAAAAGATCTTAAGGTTGTTCTATGATCCCGAAATGGAGTTCGTTGATACTCTCCTCACTTCTGTCGCAGGTATACATCGATAAAGGTCAATAGCGCGGATCTTTATAAGCAATCAAAATGAAAATGGTATACTGCGAAATTTTAAATCAAAATTAGACACCCAATTTTAAACGCCTCAAAGATATGCGATAGAATGTAATTTAAAACTATAAATTTTGAAAACAATTATTTTTAAAAAAGTTATGATAAAATAGAAAATAAAAAAACAAAGTTGTTTTACTAGCAAACTCAGGTCGCACTCGCTTCTACTTTTTGATCCATATAGGACTTAATGAGACATGGTTTTTGTCTCAAAACTTCAGCATTTCATTATTAACCCCACTCGAAAAGATTACTGCACTAGGCAAGTAATTTTCGATAGACTTACGTAAATGGAAAAAATTATCCAACCATACCTGCATCGTAAATTTATACTTTTATCGGCCAAAAAAAAAAAAACCACCCACTACCATGTACATATTGTACACGTATTTAAGAATAAGTAGATCACCTTCTCATCTATAAATAAATACTCACCAATGGTAGCTCTTTCGTAGGCGTTAAATTAATACCGCCAACTTCGATAATATTAGGATGTATAGGTCTGGATCCGGAAAATGCAAAATGAGTATTAACCAACACAAGACTAATTTTATTTTCGATTTGCTTCAACGATTTACCATTAAGATTAAAATACTTCTCGGCAACTGGTTGAGTATTCCATTTATCAGCAATTTCAAAGTAGGCGATATTGATCAACACGTTGAAAAAGTGGAAGAACCTTTTCAACAGCAATGCAACAAAATTGAAATCGAATGTATTTTATAAAATTTAAATGACCAGTTAAAGTGGATAAAATTCTCCAAAATAATATTTCTTTCTACCCGTATTTACCTTTCGAAAAAATCCATTTTCCAACTACAACCACCCAGAGGAGTCGCAACAAAAGCAGGATTCACGTAATCGCCCAAATTAACGGCATTATTAGGAAATAACATATTGGTACTGAAGTAAATAACAGGCGCACCATACTTATGGCCCAATGATAAAAATAATCGTGACATAAAAGCTTCCGTTATGAATAAATCGAATCGTTCGTTCGAATTCAATAATCGTTGCATATCTTCGTGTTGCAATGCTTTTTCAAACGATCTAGCAATATCTGTCATCTTATTTATACGATTCAATAAATTTTTCTCCGAATCCGGAACCAACATAGAGCGAAAAGGCAACGAAGAATTCTTCGATTGGTCGATGGATAATTCGCGATAATTTTCCGACGTATTACCGCGAGGATAATACGATACGACAGTCATTCGATGACCAAGTTCGGCTAGCTTTAAAAAATACGGTTCGAATGCTTTCACATGGCTTAAAGATTTGAATGGTAACGCGACCAAGATTTTCACACAAAGTGTACTTCGATTTGAACAAACTAAGATGAGAAAAATCGCGAGATTCAATGTGATAAATAATTTCAACATATTTATAAATACAACGTAAGAAGTACTGCAAAGCAAGATGGGTAGTTCACGAAATAGACACGAAATTTTACTGATTGCCAGGTATACTGAGAACAGACTACAAACACCTATTACATTATGTACTCGTAGTTCAAATAAAATATTATCGCGTTTCGCAAAGATATTCAACTAAAAAAAATTACAAAGCTTATCTCAAATACAAGAATGAAATAAATAAATGCAGTAAAAATATATATAATCATTATTCGAAAAAAAAATGTTCTAGTGTGTATCGTTAAATGAATTAAACATATGAACTGATGGATAATTTTGTTAAACATTTTCTATTCATTTTTACTGGATTTAAATTCTTATCTAGAGTTATTCTCACTCTCCTTTTAAATCTATTTCCATTTGAAGTACGAAGTAAATATACAAAAATATAAGAGAATTTGCAGGCCTGTAACCATCCTTTATTTATAAGAGATTGGCTAAATATGGGGTAGACTAAATGATACAATGAATTGAAAAAAAAATTCAAACCAATTTCGATCGTTTAATTTAATATATACTGAAACCAGTACCGTAGTTTAACCAGTTATCAAAAATTCCCAAAAAATTTAAGCTATAGAAAAATTTTTCAAATAAAGGTTGTACAACTTTGAATATTGATTATTTTTTATTAGCACTCGCACAAAAAAAAAACAAATCGTGTTCAGCGAGTCAAATTATTCCCATTTTGACCATTTACACGATAATTTTTCGTGAATTTTGAATTTTCGATTTTTTATTTGATTTTTATGAAAAAGACATATCACTAGCAAGTTCTCAAAAATTGAAACAAAAATTGCTTTTTGAAAATTTGATTAAAATGAACGCAAGTAGTGCTCACATCGAGGTAATTTAACCCACTGAACACGAAAAATAATCAAAAACTATAAAAATGAATAAATTTGAGTAAAAATGGCGACAATCGAACATAAATAAGTCCAATAGTACATATTTTGTGGGACAAAAATATTCGAGACAAAATGACTATTTTCAGCTGGAAAAATGAATAAAAAGGATGGTTTTTTCGCCTTTTTGAAAGTCTTCCACCATAAAAAAAAAAAAAAAATGCTGCAAAAAATATATGCCATACGGGTCAGCTACATAATATATATATTTTTCCTGGTTCCCGGTCTGAAACATCACGTATTCGGTTTCAAAATTTAGAAATTTGTAAAAATTTCCAGAAATGACCATTGATTTGATTCATCATTCTTCTAAGTTTGAAAAAAATCAGTTGAGAGTGGTAGAATATAAAAAATTTATAAACTGAACTCGTATTTCAAACGCATTTAGGGCGATATCGGAGGGGCGAGGGGAGGGAGGAGAGTTCGGGACCAAAATTTTTACCAGCGAGTTTTCAGACCATAGGGACCAACTTCTACTAGATAGTTTGAAAATCCTAGCCAAGCTTCGATTCTCCACTTTTTACTCAGCAACACTCTTTTAGTAATTGCGAGTACAGAAAATTTTAATTCAGTTCGGAGGTAGTCCATGGAACCAACTGCAGTAGTATAATTTTTAAAAATCTCAAACCCCTCCCTTGGAACAGTTCTACACGCTGGTCTGACGATATAAAACTTCTTATGACTTATTTTTCCATTCAACCATTTTCAATCTTCATTGCCAGAAAAATATGAACTTTAAATCCATTGTAAAAAGTCATTATAAAGAGTCTTTCCTAACAAGGGTCAAAAACGGCCCCCGAACAAAAATCGATCAAAATTGAGCCAAAATGTTATATGGCATCTCAACATTTTTTTTGACCCCCAACACCCACTCCTTCTGACTCGAAATTTTACTTTGAGTTAGGATACCTTCCTTATTAATTATAAAACAGTAGTGAAAAACGTGTTTTTTTTTTGTTTTGATTTTTTTCAAGCGTGTTGCATTCAATTTCGGAACCCCCAAAAATATACGTGATAGATGATCGCGTAACAAAGATAATAAAAAAATTTTCAGCCCTGAGTATCCTCCCCATGTTTTTATTATTTTTTTTTTTTGAAAATTTCAACGTGAAAAAATTGAAAAACTGTGAACCAAAAATTTTCAAAAAATTCTCATTCATAGTACTCAGTAAGATATATAATTTGTGAAAATTTCAACATTTTTTACCCAATCCTTTTAAAGATATCACGTGTTGAAATTTCGACATGGGGGAGGGGGGTGATAATTCCGGAAGCAGTGGGTGTAGGGAGTCGAAAATTTTTTTAGGACGTTTTTAGACCGTAAGTAACATTTTGGCTCAATTTTGATCGATTTTTGGTCGAGGGCCGTTTTTCACCCTTATTAGGAAAAACTCTTTGATGAGAAGTTTTCAGAAGGTGTGTGTGAGATGATTGGACAAAGGGACACGATACTGTTAGGTGCCAGGTGTTCTCAAAGGTTAAAATATTGAGTCCAATCGAGTCTAACGCATAGACGGAGATGGGTCAAAACTTTTGCAAAGGCTTAAGCCCTTCACCCGTAGTTTAGGGAGGAGGGGAGGTAATGCCCTGGTATTAGTTTCTACTTCGTATGGCCCCGAGCGAAACGAGTGCGAAAATTTGCGTAACACCAAATACAGAGAGATCCAATGTGCATTCAAGGCAATTTTTGACCCCCAAAAATATCATTTTACAGTTTTTAATCGTATAAGCTATTACTTATTAAATTTTCTCTAAAACATTTGTGGGAACTAGCGTAACGTTTCGGAAGGGATTGACTTTTCAGTCCAATTGCACATCCATACAATTTCAAAAAAATGACTTCATAGACGTTTTTTGCACTTTTTTCGAGTTAGTTCGTTGACTAGTTTTTTTGCTTGATTTTCTATGCCATACTATCGATAGAAACCAGTCTATTATGGGCTGTCGACCAATGTTGGATGAGGAGAGAATACCATTAAATTTTTTTAGGAATCTTTTTAGTCAAGTCAAATATTTTTCCTTTATATTATTTATTTTTTTTTCGAAACCAAAAACAATTTACTTGCCTCAATACAGACCAAAATTGGTCAAATTTAGGCAACAGATGTAGAATTTAACAGCGGATCATCTATACATTGGAGGTGATGACCTTAGAGCCAAACTTCAGTCATGCTCAGATTCGGAGGAGAAACTGCTGAGAAGCTAAAATGCTAGAATTTTTCGAATCTAAACCAATCAGTAGAAAAATGAAAATTGCACAACATATCCTAAAATGAGCTCCCTTCGTATGTGAATAATGAGGAGAGATATGGCAGCTTTTCCTTTCTTTAGGTAGCAAAAAATCAGTTCCATGGATATCTCCCTTTCAAAATTGAGCTAGGAAAACGAAATTCCGGGGGCAGGAGACTAGCTCAACATTAAGGGAGCGGCTTAAGCTCCCACGCTGCCTTCCCTATCTCTACCTATGGTCCAGCATCCAGATAATACATATTTTTTTTTAAGTTGTACACAGAAATCATGCCTATCCTAAAAGCCTTGAATTTCTCCAAAATAGCCTTGCGTTACGATGGATAAAATCCAATCAAGAATGAAGAGATGGAAAAAGCAAAGTATTAAAATTTAAAATATTACCTCCGGTAATTTTTGGGCCTCCGTTATATGCATTCCTCCTACTTCTATAAATCCAGGTATTTGTGGAAAAGCTCCCGAACACGTATGATGAGTATTAACCAAAACCACAGATACGTTAGCAACGAGTTTCTTCAGGTTAGGAATAGAGGATGGGAAGTATTTGTCCAGACATTGTTGAGATGTAGGATTGAAAATCAACTCAAATACGCTGATAATGCCGAAAACTTCTACCGTATTTCGAAGTCTACCCATAAAGTCCATATTTGTAGCGCTGTATCCGATGAAGTGAGGGATATACGACGGATTATACGAATTACTAAGATCGCCATTCAACCAGGGGGGCGGCCTGACCATACTTAAAACTATAACAGGGCATTTGAAAATGAACCCGAGTACAATGGTCAGCCTGGAAGTAAAATATTCGGCTAAAACTAGATCGAAATTTCGATCGAGCTTTAGGAAATCTTGTAATTGGCTAGATTTGTACATACATTCGTTATAGAGAACAGAACGGTATAATAATTGTAGAGAATTAACGATAGTGATGGGTTGATATCCGAACGTGTGCTTCACTTCAAAAACGCAGTAAGAGGTATCGAAATGTGTGTTGTTGGTTACTTCACTTCTTAGCGGACGATTTGATATGAGTGTTACTTCATGGCCACGTTTTATCAGTTCCGTAATCAAAGGTTCGACTGCCATGAAATGTGATAATGATCTCGAACTCATGGCGACAAGAATACGCGAACTTGATCCGAACGTACATAACCAGTCAAAAAACAAAATCACAATAATACTGAAATTCATAGTTGAACTTTCGGCTTTCACTTTACAGAATAATATCGAAACACCTAATAGACAGAATTAAATTTTTTTACAACATAAAAACAAATCGCAATTCATCGAATTGTAACCATCACTATCATAAAATTGTAGTTTTATCAGCAAAGCTTTAAAGATTATAATATTTACTCGTAGACTGCCCTGCTTAACTGTTCATTCTCAAGTACCTACTACCTACAGAGCAAACATTTCACAATTTTTCTATCTAGCTCAGTAATTTTAGCATATTTTTGTGCTAAAAGTAGAAAAAATAGAAGAAAAGCTAAATTTTACATTATTTGTACAGGATAGCCCCCCTATCAACATACTAAAATGTGCACCCCGTAACTTGTATACTA
Source organism: Ferrisia virgata (assembly GCA_900060175.1). NCBI lineage: Eukaryota > Metazoa > Arthropoda > Insecta > Hemiptera > Pseudococcidae > Ferrisia > Ferrisia virgata. The sequence goes on from FIZR01006106.1 coordinate 13,516, forward strand.
CCTTTTGTGGGGGTGAAAAACCACCGTGAAAATCAGTTTTTCGAATGTATCGTCAAAATTACAGGTCAGAGAAGAAAAATTTTTAGACAAACAATTTTCTGTCCAAAATTTCCTATAAGACGTTTTAACTTGATTTTTTCCAAAATTCCATTTTAAGACTCACGATATGGGTTAAAATTTATCGAGTGGAACATTTTCATCCTAAAAAGATAAAATCTACATTTTAGTATCTTGTTAAGGAGACTATGCTGTACAACACGAAGAACATAAAATTCAGGTTTTCATCAATTTTTTCTAGATTCGGCACAAAAATCAGCTAAAACGATTGGGCTATAATTCAATTTCAATAAACCATACTATCACATCTCTAAATTTAATTAAATCATTAAATGTTTTCAAGAAACAGATATTCCCGGATAAGAACAGCGAAATGCATTTCATTCCAGATTTCCAAAATTTTCAGCCAAACCTCGTTACGCATCTTTACAAAAAATTATAGGGTCAAAATAATTTACCCCAATCCCCCCCCCCATAAGGAAAAAACTTTTTTCAGTAAAAAATTCTATATTCGCGTATCTGAAGAAAACTCATGATTTTAATTCAAATGTTTAGAGGGATGACGGGTCTATCGACATGAATTTTTCCAAAATTTTCCACCCCTGAAGGGCGAGAGCAATTGACAAAAGAAAAATTAACATTGCTACAGCTACGGATCGTAAGGCGGTACATAAAATTCTTTTCAATTTTTTTTTTTCAAATTTAGGCCGTTTTCAAAAATTTTAAAAATGTTCAAAAGCGCATTTTTCTCAGAAATAACGGGTAATACGCTAAAAATGAATAGAAGTAAAGTTGTTCAAAGTGAAATTTTATACCAGATTTCGCTATTAAAATTTTAGCTGAGGAACATAATTACCGAATTGGAGGTATGGGCGCATGTGGGGTAAAAGGTCAAAATGCGATCCAGAGGTTTGATAGAAAAATAAACGCCGAATTTGTATTCAGTGTGTCTGAATTAGTCAAAAAACACTCCTCTTATAATTTTTTGACCAACTTTGAGCACAAGAAAAAATTGCAATATTTTGTTCTAGTGCAGAGCAACCACCACATTTTTACACCTGCTACAATGCCCAAAATAAGGTATCAATTGACGTCAAATAGTGAATCTGACACCATTATGGTATTGAGGAGGTTCGATTTATGCGAAAACGCCACCATCACCAACCTGGGTATTGCTCCAGTTTTTGGGGAGAAGGTACTCTGGACTCCAAAAACGGATCTACGGAAATTCGGTGCGACTTTCCTACGATTTTATATCGACACATATGGTAAATATATAAAATTTCAAAACTCTCTCGTTATAAATTGTTGTTTAGTGTTAATATGGAAGTTGCTGTTTTACTTATAATTGACTTTTTTGTAAAAAATATTGCAATTTTTTCTTACGTTGAAAATGGGTCTAAAAATTAGGAGATTTGTGTTTTTTGACCAATTCAGATACGTTAAGTACAAATCCGGTGTTTATTTTTCGTTCAAATCCCTCGGTCGCATTTTGACACGTAACCCCGCCCCCCGCCTCCGCGTCTATGCCCGCAATTCTGTAATTATGTTCCCCAGGAAAAATTTTAATGGCGAAATTTGATATAAGGTTTCACGCTGAACAACATTACTTCTATTCATTTTTAACGTATTAGCCATTATTTCTGAGAAAAAGGCATTTTTGAGCATTTTCCAAGTTTATGAGAACGGCCCAAATTTCAAAAAAAATTTCAAAAATTAATGCATCCCCTCACGATTTGCAGATGCAACAATCCCACATTTTCTTTTGTCAATTGCTTTCACCCTTGAAGGATTGAAAATTTTAGAAAAATTCGTGTCGATAGACCCATTATCCTTCTAAATTTTTGAATTAAAATCATTTTTTCTCAGATATACGCGAATGCAGAATTTTTTTCCAAAAAAAAAAAACAGTGTTTCCACATTCTGCGATAGGTAGGGTTGAGTTGGGAGAAATTATTTTGGCCCTAAATTTTTTTTTTAAAGATGCCTAAGGAAGTTTTGTGAACATTTTGAAAATCTGAGATCAAATGCATTTCGCTATTCTTATCCGGGAATACCCTCTTCCTTAAAACAATTGAAGAAGGCCAACTTAACATTGGGAAGGTGTAACTGAGGTTCCACACATGCCACTCCTATCTCCACCTAAAGTCCAGCGTCCAAATAATACATTAAAAAAAAAAGTTGTACACAGAAATTAATCGTATCCTAGAAGCCTTGAATTTCTTCCAAAATAGTCTTGTGTTAAGATGCATAAAATCCAATCAAGAAAGAGAAGAAAAATGAAAAGATGGAAAAAGCAAAGCATTAAAATTTAAAATATTACCTCAGGTAACTGCTGCGCCTCTACTATATGCATCCCACCAACTTCAATCATTCCAGGTACTTTAGGAAAAGCTCCCGAATACGTATGATGAGTATTAACCAAAACCACAGATACGTTAGCAACGAGTTTCTTTAGGTTAGGAATAGAGGATGGGAAGTATTTGTCCAGATATTGTTGAGATGTAGGATTGAAAATCAACTCAAATACGCTGATAATGCCGAAAACTTCTACCGTATTTCGAAGTCTACCCATAAAGTCCATATTTGTAGCGCTGTATCCGATGAAGTGAGGGATATACGACGGATTATATGGATTACTAAAATCACTATTCAACCAAGGAGGTGGTATGCTCGCAGTGAAAGCTATAACTGGACATTTGAAAATGAACCCGAATACAGTGGTCAGCCTGGAATTTAAATACTCGGCCAAAACTAGATCGAAATTCTGACGAAGCTTTAGGAAATCTTGAAAATGGCTAGATTTATACACGCATTCGGTATCGAGAAGATAACGATGTAATAATTCTAGAGTATTAATGATGGTGATGAGGTGAAATCCGATCATATTCTTTACTTCAGGAATGCAGTAAGATGTATCAAAGTGTGTGTAGTTAGTTACTTCACTTCTTAGTGGACGATTTGATATGAGTGTTACTTCATGGCCACGTTTTATCAGTTCCACAATCAAGGGCTCGACTGTCTTAAAATGGGATAATGACCTCGCATTCATGACGACAAGGATACGCGAACCTGAACCGAACGTACATGCCCAGTAAAAGAACAAAATCACAATCGCAATGAAATTCATTCCTACTAACTTTTAGCTTTCACTTCAAAGAACAATATCGAAATAACTAATCGCTAATGTTGAAGTTTTTTCTACCAAGTGTATAAAAACAAATAGTAGTACTTGTCGAATTATATTGTTCACTATCATTAAATTGCAACTTTATCAACAAAGCTTTAAGATTATAATATTTACTCATAATTTTACAAGATAATCTAACTTGAGAGAATCTAATTTTGTAAATGAAGGTAACCTAATTCTTTCAATAAGGCAATATTCAAAAATATTTCAGTTTGATATTCAACATCGTAAGACGAAAAAAAAAGAGATTAGTACTCACCACAGGTAACTTCTGTCGTGGTACCAGATTAATACCACCCACTTCAATAACATTGGGCGGTACAGGTTTCGATCCGAAATACGTAAAATGACTATTAACCAATGCTAGACAGACTCGATTTTCAATTTGTTTCAAAGATTTACCATTCAGATTGAAATACTTCTGGGCAACAGGTTCGACGAACCATTTATCGTTCAACTCAAACCAGATAACGTTGACGACTACGTTGACAAAATGTTGAACCCTTTACAGATCAAAAAAATTACACATCACAACCATACAGAGTAACGGGCACTTTTCACACAAAAAATGAAATTTTTGCACATTACGTACCTCTGAAGAAAATTCATTTTCCAACTTTGACCTCCCAGACGAGAGCTAACAAAAGCAGGATTCACGTAATCACCCAAATTCAAAGCGTTATTCGGGAATAATATATTGCTACTGAGATAAATTACAGGCACATCGTAATGCTCAACCAGACCCAAATACATCCTCGATGCAAAAGCCGAAGTTATAAGTAAATCGAATCGTTCCTTCGAGTTCAATAACTTCTGCATAGATTCTTGTTTCAACGTATCCTCGTAATTTGCAACGGTACCCGTCAATCGTTTCAGTAATGTTAAAAGTGACGCATCACTCAACAACGTAATGCTCAAATTATCTGATCCCAATTCCAACGAACCTTCGATGGAAATTTCGCGATAATGATCCGAAGTCGTGTTGGTCGGATAATGAGTGACCACTGTTACATGATGACCGCGTTCGGCTAAATTGAAAATGTACGGTTCGAATGTTTTCATAAGGCTTCGACCTTTGTGAGGTATTGCGACGAGAATTTTAGCCGATGTTGTATCTCGCACCAAACACACGAATAAGAGAACCATCAAGTACTTGGACATTTTTGAAAATTACGACAATCGACGTAAGCAGCTTTTTACAAATCACAAACGAATGAACAAACATCGAACTGTACATAGAAAAACCATTCGAACAAACTAACGAGATGCTGCATATAATTATAGTGCAAAAATAAAAGACCCTTTTTAATATAGGTACCGAATGAATAGTACTGATGGAGTAGAAAACAACATCTCGTTGTTTTTATTTCAACAAATGAGGTAATACTTTTAGGTATATTTCCATAGTTAAATTCAAATTACACGATTGCTATTTTAAATACCAACGACCTTTATCTCGTGTTGCAATTGTATAACTCAACACCGGGTATATAATTCTCAATGAAGCATAGGTACGTAGATAAACACACATCAAAATGCATGTAGAGGTATACGTCAGACGTACACATGATAGGATGTAAGGTAAATTTGTATACAAAAATAGTACCTAATCTTATACCAATCGGATAAATACCTACATATTTGCAGTTTAATCCACAAGTATTGAGTAGTTTCACATTTTTCAAAAATTCATATCTTATTTCTGCAGCAGTTTTCTTGTCCATCTTGCTTTTTATATTTTTTTTTTTTGTAACTTCAATATTTTACAAAAATTTGGAATACTCGTATAAAAATATTGTCGACTTTTCAAAAACAATACGAACTTCATCAAAGAATGATAAATTAAACCCCTTCAGATCATAGAATCGATAAACCTCCACACACTCTTGTATATCTATACAATATCAATAATAACTTGCGAATAGAAGCGAGTCGAGCGACCCAGCATTCTACCAGCATCACAATTTTACACAGCTTCAGTTTGAAATGAATTAAAATTTCTTAGTACTCATAAACTGACAAATAACTGGAGTTTTTTAAGCTTGATTTCCCATGTCATGCTAACAGTAAGACCCAGCCTATTGTGGGTTATCGATGTACAGTGCATGAACAAGAGGTCCAACAAAACCAGTTCCGAAGTTCTAGAATACCATTGAAATCATTTTTGGCCATATCAGATATTTATTCTCTTCTATTAATTTCTCCACTCCCACCCAACCCCACCAAAAATAATTTACTTAGTTTGTATCCACCAAAACTGGTCAAATTTCGACAGTACATCGGATATAATATACATAAATAGGGATGAACTTGGGATGAAATTCAATTATGCCCAAATTTGGGGACGAGCGTGCTGAGGGAACAAAACTTCCCAAAATTGTTCGTTTTAAACCAATCGATAGAGAATACAAAATATCCAAAAATAAGCCTCTTACCCTCGTACTTCAATTAGTATGAAAGACATGGAGGAGTTTCGCCTTTTTGACTTCGAAAAAAGAAAATTCCATGCAGTATCGTACCCCCCCCCGCCATTGAACTAAAGGATTGAAATTTGTTATGCAGATTTAGTGAAGGTTCTAATGAATACGCCTTTTGGGGATTTCAACTTTCAAATCCCATTACATCTCCTTACATTTCCACTAAACCGTTCTTTGGTCTTTTTTTTTCAGTTCATTCAACGCATATTTCGCCTACAAATTGTGTCAGGAAGTTGAAATTTGGTACGTAGATTCAACAGCGGTTTTAGAAGTGTACTTGGGGAGTTTCAGCTGTTCATTGCAATATCTATCTCATACCCTTCACCTGATCGAGGAAAAAAAAGGCATCACTTTACAATGCTTTCATACGAGGAACAAACTCAAAACATGAGAAAAAACGACTGAAAATCCACATATTTGGGGCTGTGAAGAGTTAAAATGGGGCTGAAAAGTCTAGACCTCAAAAGACACATCTAAGGCCTTTATTGAATGTACATATTTAATTTCAACTTCCTGGCACAATTTGAAGGCGAGTTATACGAGGAACAAACTCATAAAACTCAAAAAATGAGAAAAACCTATCGAAAAAACCACTTTTTTTAGAGCTGTGAGGGAGTGCAATACAGCTAAGAAGTCAGAACTCTCAAAAGATACATCTAGGGCCTCAACTAAACTTCCTAGCTTAATTTGGTGGTGAGATAAGAGAAAAACAGCCCTTTTTCAAGGTCAAAAAGAGGGGAAACCCCCATATCACCCTTCCTAATTGACTTAGGGAGGTTGATTTTTGGATATGTTATACAACTTCGAGTTGTCTATAGATTGGCTCAAAAAGGAACTATTTTTTCTATTTTTCCCCTCAGCACCCTCTCACTGAAATTTGAACATAACTGAATTTTGACCCGAGAGCTTAGCAATTGATTTTTTTAATTCAGAGGATTGAGGGGGAGGTGGTAAAAAAATAAATACTTAACATCGTCGAAAATGGTATCAATGGGCTTTTTCATGACTTAGAAACGGAGTTTGTTGATATTCTTCCCTCATTCGACATAAGTCGATAGATCATAATAGCCTGGTTTTCATTAACAGTACGATATAGAATATTAGGCCAAAGAGCACGAAAGGACCGAAAAAGTACATTTAAGGGTATTTTTAACCTTCAAATATGACATTTCACAATTTCTAGATGAAATTTTATCAAAATCATTTATTGAGTTTAACCTCCATCCCCCAATGCCCTCTACGTCCCTTATGCTCAAGACCCTTACTGAATCTACATACCAAATTTTAACTTTTTAGCGGAATTTGGAGGGGAGATATGCGTTCCACAAACTCGAAAAATGAGAAAAAACTACATTTTGGGTGGGGAGGGGGAGATGGTTGTAAATGTAGATGAAAAAGTTGAAACTACCAAAATGCACATCCAAGACCAGTACTAAATGCACATGTCAAACTTCCATCTTTTACCTCAATTTAGAGGGGAGGTATGCGTGAGATACAATCATAAAATATGAAAAACCAATCAAAAAAGTACATTTAATGGTGGGAGGGGGAGTGAGGAGTCGAAACACCCAAAAGACACATCTAGGGCTCCAACTTAATGTACATGCCAAATTTCAACTACCTAGCTCAATTTGGTGGGGCGATAGGGAAGGAAGAGCCCTTTTTTAGTGGCAAAGAGGGTGAAAACTCCCATATCTTCTTTCCTAATTGAGCTTGGGAGGTTGATTTTTAGGTATGTCATACAACTTTTGATTCTCTATTAATTGGCTTAAGAAGGTACAATTTTTGCATTTTTGACCCCTCAGCACCCCTTCCTCTAAATTGGGGCATAACTGAATTTTGACTCAAGTTCATCCCCACTAATGTATATATATCTAATACGAAGCCAAATTGAGTCGATTGACCAAATTGGAGCGATTTTGGTCAGCATCAAGCAAAGTAAATTATTTTTGCGTGGAAGGGAGGGGGAGGGGGCAATGTGAATGCGAATAAAATGAATATCAGACATGGCTAAAAATCGTCTTAATGGTCTTCTAGGACCCCGAAACGGATATTGTTGATACCCCCTCATCTACCGTTGGTCGATAGATTGTAATAGCCTGGTTTTCATTAACAATATGACATAAAAAATCAGGATAAAAAATAGCATAACACTCCTTTTTTTTATACCATAAATGGAGATATTCACGGAGTCTTCTTAATTTTATGACATCACCAACAATCCAAATACCAATAAATACTCAAATATTACCACATTCGTTAAAAACCCCTCATCCCCAAAATAAAAACTTCAGAAATCCTACCTTAGGTAACGGTTTATTCTTCTCGATGAACAAACCACCAACTTCGACCACCTTAGGGATCAACGGCCGAGGTCGATTGTACGTAAAATGCGTATTCACCACCATCAAGCTGATATTGTTAGCGATGTCTCTCAAAGGGGGAACATCCGAGCCAAAATAGGTATTCTTCAATTGTTCGTCTTTATGGTAGAAAAATGTTTCGAATACGATTGTCGATACAACCAACGAATACACGTTTTCGAGCTTTTGCAAAAAATTCATTTTTTCCGATTGGTACGAAAATATACACGGAATATACGACGGAGTAATTGGGTTGGCGATGTCGTAAGATGCCCAAGGCATCATAGCGCTCGAGCTCAGCGTGATCATCGGCACATTGAATTTATACGATAAGGCGTAAAAGAGTCGTGAGTTGAATGCTTCGGTTACCAGAAGATCGAATTTTCGATCCGAGGACATAAAGGCGCGGAAGTTTTTCGTATTTAGGATGTTCTCGGTTTCTGAGAGGAACCTGCAAATGTACATAATTATGAAGTGCTGAATCAACAAAATCTGTATGTACTACCAAAATGCTGCCAAAATTTTACCAAGCTACGTATTGGATTATGTTGAGAATATTTATTAAATTGTAAGTATATTAACGTTCGGGGGGGGGGGCAATAAAAAAAATTAAAAATAAATAC
>FIZR01006111.1:0-29962 GCA_900060175.1 Ferrisia virgata
TTCAGGTTTATCTACCTACGAAGTATGGGGGGGGGGGAGGTGGTATCAACAAAATTCATTTTGGAGTGGTAGAAGATCATTACGACCATTTTGGGTCAGGTCAGATGTTTATTTGTAATTTTTTAATTTCAAAAAAATGTTTCTCCCTGAAACCGAAAAATTATTTGTTCAGCTCGATACCAACCAAAATTGATCAAATTTGGGGAATAGAATTCGATAGGGGGAGGAGCGCTTGATATTCCGGAATCGGGATCACTTGGGTTAAAATTCAGTTATGCCCAAATTTAGAGAAGGGAATGTTGAGGGGCTAAAATCGTAAAAATTAATCCTTTTTGAGCCAATCGATAGAAAATCCGAAGTTTTCTCCTCCTAGGTCAATTAGGAGGGGAGATATGAAAGGTTTCCTTGCTTTCTGGCCTTCAAAAAAAGCTGTTCCTCCCCCATTTCCCCTTCAAATTGAACTAGGTAGTTGAAATTTAACTTGTAGATTTAGTAAGGGCCATAGATGTGCCTGGAAGGGAGGATGAGACTTTTCAGATCCGTTGCGCCCCCTTACAGCTCAAAAATGTGGTGTTTTGGACGGGTGTTCTTATTTTTTGGGGTTTTTCCTCGTCATAACTCCCCTCCAAATAGAGGTAGGAAGTTGAAATTGAGTAAGTAGATTCAGTATAGGTCCTGAATGGGCGTGATGTTGCTTTCACGAAAATCATGCTAAAGAAGCATCGCTTTTTTTCTAAACTACATTTAAAAAATTGTAGTGTTTATGTATGACTAGGAAAATTTTCCAGAAAAAGGTCTCAGCCTATTTTCATTAGCTAAATAGCATCAATAATTCTTGCGATGCTATTCAACCGATCCAAGTCATACGATGAAAAATTTCTATTACATAAATTATACTTTATACAACTCCTGTCTTTCTAAAAAGCAAAAAAAAATTGCAATAAAAGTGTTTTATTTGTATTTTATGCATAATAAGTAATGGTTTCTAAACTAGAAGTAGGTAACTATTTGCTATTTTTTTCCTCTTCAACTGTTATTCATGAAAATAAAATCGATGGCGAAAATGTGAACCAATTTATGTTGATTTTTTTTTCTCAAATGCCCTATTAAATATTAACTTTTTTTTTACGAGTTTATTGACAGCTTTGTAACATTAAAGTTGGTCGATTTCTCCCATTGAAAAAATCATAAGAGGTACAATTTCAATGGTAAACTAATTTCGTAGTCGGCACAAATGCAACAGAATTACCCAAAAGACAATATTTATTGAAAAAATGTAAATTAATTTTCAACGAGGGTGCATTGGTAATAATGACGATATGATATTGACAATATTATACTGTCAAAATAAAGCTGAATAAAAGATGAATTCCCAAGTATTATAGCTTTACGTAAACAATCCATAAAAATAACAAACGATTGAGAGAAAAAAGAAAATCATTTCTACGCGATTGTCGACGTTATAAACATCGAAAACGTTTTTTTTCTTTCATATTTTTCAGCCGACATAGCGACCATTATACATAGAACCGTTTTGGCAAATTTTTCCCTTTGAATTTTTAATATTTACTTTTTCATCCTTCTCCAACGTTTATCGAATCTTCCGAGTTCAGCAGCATACCAGCAAAGATTATTCAATCAAAGAAGAAAAATTTTGTCTATCAAAGAAGGAAAACGTATAAATAAATAAATTTTACAACAAAAAAAAAGAGCTCCGAGGCAAAAGAATTTAAACATCAATCAAACCGGTTTTTTTTTTGTAACCATGTTTACTATACCTTTTTGTACTACTTTTATAAAAAAAAAAAAAAAACAACCTACACACACGAGGAACATTTTTCGCGTCTCGTGCATAAGTTGACGTCGTCACCACACCGACCGTAGTCAGAATCCACTTTAAAGTTTAATCAATTTCTGCTAAATTTATACGACTAAAAAAGTTTACCAGTAATAAATTTCTTTCGTCACGATGGAATAAAAAAAATAAATTTCTCGGCGAAATTTTTCAACAATTTGACATTTTGACTTATTCCATTCGCACGTGCAAACCAAAATAGAAGATAATAAACTTTTCTTTCAACTTTGTAAACGTCACTTTAAAGAATTCCTTCTCTTAAGCCTTCAAATGTTAGGTAGGTATAAGGCGTGTCTATCAGCTACATCCGACATGCAAATTACGCCAATATTACAACACAAACCTTTCGCTGCTATTCCGCAGTCCGTACATCGTACCGTACCGCACCGCATCATTTTAAGACCGTGTTTAAATACGTGGTACTCAAACACGTTGCAGATTCACCCGATAAAACCCGAAATACCGAGAAATTTCTAGTTATATTCGTTACTCTTGCGACAGCTCTAAGCATTCACAGTTCAGCGATAATGCAAATTGTCTACCACCAAACATCACCCATAACGTTGATGCTACCACCAAACGAGTTATTCGCCATTTCTTAATCAACGTAGGTATCTTCATTTTATGTACGCACCAAAGTCGTACCATCTTCCATCGAATTTTTTACATCTTTCAATTCTTATCTGGCTTTCTTCATTTGCATCAGCATTGTTCAGATAGATCTAGCTATTAAGCACAAATTGATAAGTTATGCAGAGTGTTCGGCATTGACCTCGCTTTTCATCATATCAGAAATAGGTCAATCTATAAAACGTGCCTGTAGGATAGTTTGCCTACTCGAAAAATTCAAGGGACCAAGATGCCTAAGAAATTTTCAAATTCAAATGAGAATTCATAGAAGAAAAATAATTTTAACCTTTCCCTTCCTTCACTTTTTGATGATTGGAGTTCAAATTTAGGTTTTTTTGGCGATAAGTTTACATTTTTGGACAAAAGCTATAAAGTAAGTATCAATAAACAAACTGTTTCCCTTGAAGCTGACTCTGTTTCACTATTTATTCAAAAAATTCATTAGTGAGCATCGGAGGTAGACGGTATGAGAGGCCTATGCCCCGATTTGCGCAACTAAGAATAGTGAAATATTTTTGGAGGTCGAAAATACCCCTAAATGCGCATTTTTGCACCTGTTACACTTGATATTCGAAAATTTTCGTCCTTTTTCCACTTGGGTCATTTTGAGTGCTTACATCAAAAATAAAACACGACCTCTTTGTTTTAAAAATGAAGGTAGAGGGCTCAAGCTGCCTGAAAAATTCTGACATAATTCCGTCTATGTTGGCGAGAATGAAAGGGTGGAGAATGCAAAAGAATTAAGTTTTGGAAATTTATTATTGATTCAAATATTAAAAAAATTGTTTGCCGTAATTTAATATCAGTGACGGCCACTTTATATAGCAAGAAAAACATAAGATAGGCATATGAGGAGGGGGAACTTCTTACCAAAAACGTCATTTTTCACATATTCCATTTTAATGCAACGTTTTCAATTGATAAAAGGCCTCCCTCGTTAAGAAGAGGAAATTGGCCCAGAATCAAAATCAGATCCAAAGTGGTCCAAAATGTCACTTTGGATGTAAAACTACTCAAAAAAAAATGTTGACCTCCCCTCCGGCCGGTTCCATATTTATGGGGCTCCAAATGGTTAAAATTTAAAATGAGATATATGCAGATTGGTTGAATGAAAAATTCTAAAATTTTCACAAATGATGCGTACTATGCATGATAATTTTTTCAAAAAATTTTGCCAAAATTTCCCCAATCTTTTTCACTTTGAAAATGAAGAAAACATTTTTTTTAATTTTGTGGAGATGACATGGCTAAATTTTTTTCCAATATTTCCGTAGCACTCTCCAGTGTAATATATCATTTTTTCAAAGCCTGGAAACGGGTGCAACATGCTCAAAAACAGTAAAGTTTGAGAGATCAGTGTATGTTTTAAATTTTTTTTCCATTGGCAAACAAATATCAGGGTTTTTGTTCCATCCATTGAGTGAACAAATTTTTAACGTTATTAATTTTTAGCATGATTTTCTATGTCATTTTGTCAATGAAAAGTAGGCTATTACAGTTTATCGACCAACGGCGGACGAGGGGGAATACTAACAAAAGCCATTTTGGAATCCTAGAAGACCATTGAAACGATTTTTAGCCATATCAGATATTTATTTTTTTCCCGTACATTAAAATCATTTACTCCGCTCGAAACTGACCAAAATCGATCTAATTCGGTCAATCGACTAAGTTTGGTGGCAGATTAGATGTATATGAGTGGAGATGACTTTAGGTCAAAATTCAGTTCCGCCCCAATTTGCGGAAGGCGGTGCTGAGGGGTCAAAAACACAAAAATTGCTCCTTTTCAAGCTAATTAGTGGGGAATCAAAAGTTGTCTAACATATCCAAAAATCAACTTCTCAAGTCAATTAGGAAGGGAGATACGGGGGTTTCCCCTTTTGACCTGAAAAAACAGCTGTTCTTCCCCTATCTCCCCACCGAATTGAGCTAGAAAGTTGAAATTTTGTATGTACATTTACTTGGGGCCCTAGATGCGCCTTTCGGGGGTTTCGTCTTTTTAGTTCCATTGCACCCCCTCACAGCTCCAAAAAAGTAGTACTTTGATCGATTTTTCTAATTTTTTTTAAATTTTTTGAGCATGTACCTCACATAATTCTCCTCTAAATTGAGCCAGAAAGTTGAAATTAGATGTATATATTTAGTAGGGGTCCTAGATGTGCCTTTCGGAGGTATCGACTTTTTAGCTCCATTGAACTCTTTTTACCCGCAATGATGATCAGGAAAAAAGCAGAGTTTCTCAGTACTTTTTTGAACTCACATTATTGTAATATGTTACAAAAATCAGGCTGAAAAAGCATCCCAAACCGATGCTATTTATTCTCTTTAAATTTTCAAAGCGAAGGTCAGGTTTAGGCTGAAATAAAATTCTAAAAACAACATATCTCAGTCCCTTAAATTTTCTGGGTATGCTAATCATTATACATGTAAGTCTCATGAGTTGACCTATCACTGGTATAAGGATAGCGAGGTTAATGCGGAACACTCGGTACATAGAAGTCAACTTCGATCAATTAACTTGAATTTTAAAATCCTTACGTCTGCAATCCTATTTTCATTTACGCATCCTGGTACGTAATATAGCCTATGTACTTGATTCAAGAAAAATGGCAGATCCATTATAACACAACCGAATAAATTACGATACGAAACTAAGAAAAAAATTTACACCACGTGTAATTCCAGTACACCTGCATACGTACAAAGGCTATTCATATCGAATGATGATTACAAGACAAACAACTGGTCGCAAGTTCATCATTTCATAGCCGGTATTAGGTATAGTTACCCTTAATAGAAATTTTCTTAAATAAATATTAGTTCTGTTCAAATTACTACTCGTCCCTTACAGTCACACTAATTACTAATTTGTGATCAGATAATGCTAAGACCTTTTTCATAGAGTTTCGCGTGTGATATTGAAAACGTGCTCAATCTGCAAGTTGGTCAAACATTACACGAGCCAGCATACGCTGTATAGGTAGGTAATATAAAATCGTATAGGTAGTATTTTCGGGCTCTTTCTATCTGTGCTGTTTTCACTTTCGTACGTGAAATACCCGGCGCATTGAAACCGTATCTATACAGGTACACATATGTGTAGCTACACGTAGGTCTGGCTATACCTAAAATGGTCATAACATCACACATCTCGAACCCAGCCGGCCGGCTCCGATTTATGAACGTTGAAAACAAGAAAAAAGGTCGTTGAAGATGGTATCATTTCGAGATATATGATTCAAAAGGCTCGTTAAATGAAATCTTGTCAAATGACTCGGAATGAGTTACCCAAATATGGTATCTACGTATAGTTAATATAACAAAAAAAAAAAAAAATTCACCCTGTACTTTATCAGTTTACTAAAATAAGTACGGTATACCCACTACACGTGTATACCACGTACGATAATACGTATAGTTACGTTGAATAGTCCAGTTGCGAAAAAACAAAAAAACAAAAAAAAGCCATAATTATACCCGAGTATCTAACGATTTCGGTCAGCAGAATTTCAAACGTTTTTAGAAATTCTCATTCTCTATACATGGTGTTAACCTCAATTTTTAAAACAGCCATTTTTCCTCTTCTCTACACGTACCGTCACACTATAACAAACCATTAATTTGGTCAGAATCACGAAATACGACGACGACCGATGTTTTTTTTTCTCTATTTCTCTCACACTTGCCGAAGAAAACATCGAAGTTACAAAACGTTACGACGAACCTTTTGCGAAAATAAAGCCATTCTACTCATTTGTTGAACTGTCTAATACAGAAGTCTTCTCTCCTTTTTGTAACGCACCTCCTCTTCTTCTTCCTCCTCCTCGTCCTCCTTCTCCTGCTCCTCCATTACCCAATACTCTGCTTACCGACGTTCTTTAATTGCTCGTTTAAACCGACGAAAAGGAAAGCAAAAGAAAATATAAGATGAATAGAATACCAGCTAACGTGTATTTTGGTTTTTCCTTCTGCAAAGCGAAATGAAAACGGTACTTAGTTTAGATCAGATAAAAGCCTAAGTGTTAGCCCTTTTGTTATGTTATGTTGGCAAAAAAGAAAAAGAGAAAAAAAAAACGCCAAACCGGGAGCACGCTTCGTACAACAGAGGTCGAAGAAAAACTCCAAAGTGGCGAAGGATGGGTGAATGAATTGAACGGCGCGCGAGAAAAACGACGGGCAAAGCGCCGTATATAGTTGATTGATGAGAAAGGATCTGTAGAACACCGCCTCGAGTTTAGATAACGTCATCTATCTAATGTATTATAGTCCCTCTGCTTCGCACCCGAACAGAAGATACGTTTAACGTCCAAAAAAAAAAAACTTTTTTTCTTCTTTTTTTTTTTTATATATATATTACGGATCTTCAATTTAGATAAATCGTATCTCATTTCTTATCAAATCTAATCTTGGTTGCTGGTTTTGGATTTATTTGCATAGGAAAATGGCAGGCGGTTTTTTTCCATCTCTACTTGTAGGTACACTTCACCCTACACACACACACACACACACACACACACATATCTATATATAGAGCGTCGATGTGTATGTAGTATAGATACTATACTCATTCTATACCTTAGCTTACTCCCTTTCTTCTTTAGCCGGAGTAGTGTTTGTATATGTTCATGTATGTACCTCGCTCGGCGAAGGAAGTAACCCGATTTTACAGATACCTAAAATATGTTGCCTTCTAAAAGGAATGATGTATTATCCGGTATTGTATCGTCGTTTTATTATGTTTTCTGTCGCAAAAACACAGGAAAATGTCGTACTTTTTACGCATTGTATTGAATACAAGATAAATTTATTGCTAGACATTTATTATGTAAAATGGTGCTTTTTTGTCTTTCAGACCCTGTGTATTATGGGATATGTATCAAATAGCGAATGAAATTTGTATGTCTCTATTTTTTTTTCTCCCAACCCTCTCTGAATTTCGCCGTTTCGTCGTATACTTTATTTTCAGTCATATATTTCTCGTTTTATTTCCCTCACTAGGTCATGAAATCCATTTTGTATTGTAATTGATTCCAATTCAGCGCCAACCGATAAAAAATAGCCATCTACCTTAATACATTCGTTAATCCGATTGACGTAATCATTTCTGATACGAAACTTGAGTTTATGATATCCTGCTGTACACCGTATACTACTCGTACTCGTGCTCGTATACGTTCGTTCGTCAAATCATTTGCATACGGAAGCATTTATACCGTTTCGTGGATTGTATATACCTTTTTCCCTTAATTTTCATACCAGCGTTGTTATCAAATTTATTCATAACTGTCCTTAAAATATGCATGACTAGATGTCTGCTTTCCATCATTTAAAAAAATCGAATAACCCGATATTAGCTAGATCGACGAGAGGAAAAAAATAGTTGAAATGAATAAGATTGTTTTCACAAATACTGAACATGGTACCAGTTGGTAGGAACCTATCATAATATTTGATTACTTAAAATTATATATAAAGGGTACAGTCGGGTAAGGGGTGATTTTGACCTTGGCCCGATTTTCGATTTCATATCCCCAGATGGTGTACCTGCCTTGATGTAAAAAATTCTGGTAACAATTTTGACCCCCCCTCCCATCTACCACCTCCCAACCGTATTGGAGTTATGGTTATTTTATTGCATTATTTTTAATAATTTTTTAATTCAAAGGAAACGAATGAAATTTTCCGTTGTTTGGCATAAAGTTACACCTTGTAGAGGTGTATTTATGATAATTTTTTCATCAATTTCGGTGCACTCCTTCTTTGGGATTTTGGCCATTTGAAATTTTCAACTATAAAAAAAAACTGATAGCGAAGTTCGACCAAATTTTAAAAATATCCCAAAAAAGTATTTTTTAACGTAGGTTTACCTAACGTATTCATTTTTGACAAACTCGGTTGCGCAAGGGTCGAAAATCTCAAAAAACCGAACAGAAATGTTTAATTTTAGCAGATTTTTTGAATTTTGAGTGAATTACACTGTGAAAAAAACCAAATGAAGAAACTAACGTCGGATTTGTATTTAGCGAGTCAAAATACCGCGATGAACACTATTTTCTTAGTAGTTTTACTTGAAATCTCGAAATTCATTTTTTTTATACATAAAAAAATTGAAAAATCGGTGAAAAAAGTAAGAAAATACTAAATTTTGAGACTTCAGGTAAAACAATAGCGTGAATTATATATATATAGATGCTTTTGGAGTCAGGTTTTCTGTTGTCCACGTCCCTAATTTGTCGCACAGGTTTCGAATACACCATATCGATATTTTAGAATGGTACACTTTTTGGTTCCTGCATTTCCTCCCGCGACAATAAACTGCCATGGCTTGGAATATAAATTTGAAAACAAACGTAGGTACACTTTTAAATAGATAAGATTTGCATGCAAATGTATCAGGATTACCCATATTTATCGTTAAATTCGGACAAAATGGGAAAAAATTTTCCTTTCCATGGCTGTAGAAGAGGTCCATTCGGACAGAAATGGTTGAGACCAGCAAAAGGCACACCCTGGCCACTACTACCAACTACCTACCAAGTTTCAGCCCTCTAGGTGAATTAGTACAACCTGTGCAGACGAGCAATTGTCGAAATATTCGTTAAATGGTCCAAATGGACCGATTTCTTGGGCTGGTAAACGATGTAGAAAGTTCAATTTTTAGATACGTTGTAGCTTCTTGGATTTCCTATCGATCGGCAGTGAAAATTTTTCAGTTTTCAATTTTTCACCCCCATTTACCCTCTGGACCTCCCTCAATTCGGATATTGGACAGTTCAAACTTTAACAGAAAAATACAGTCGGCGGGTTTTGGCCAAATTTTAAATTTCAGCAATTTTGGTCGGTATGGGGCGCAGTAATTTTACCCAGAACCCAACTAACTCATTCACTATCTGCGACATTCGATAACAAATATTTTTGCCTTTTCCAATTTTCTGTTTGAAAATTTACCAAACCCCCACTTAAAATCTAGGAACTTGAACAAGGTAAGGTGTTTGAAGAGAGCATATATGTTCGAGACTTGAAATTTAGATATAACTGGGTACCACCAAAAAAACATGACTGCTAAGGAAGTGGCCTATCTTAAAAATTGTAGGGGCAAATGAGTGTTTTAGAAATAATTATCAAAACAAATTTTTAAGTATGGAAATGAATAGTAGATGGAAAAGTGAGCAAATTTTGTTTTATTCATTTTTTAACAATTCCAAAACTGAAGGCAAAATACCTTATGGTAGTCTGATAAATTGAATCCAAAGACGAAGTTATCAATTATTGACAAATTAACTCGCTGGCTTTTACGAATTCATAAACTAGGCCAGCGCAAAAGGAGGGTAGAAGGTGTGAGGTTGGACATAATCACCCTCCCCACCACCAATGAACTTTGTATAAAATAGGATTCTCAACTTGGAAACTTGTTTAAATCACTCAGATATTCGCAAAAATGCCAAGCGATTTTGATGATTACAAATATCATTTGTTCCAAAATTTTCACTACCACTTTGCTCGGGCATGTATATTTTTGACAACCAGATTAGATTTTAGTATTTCTGACCACCAAATATTGAATCCAACTTACGGATAAAGTGACAAATTAAAAAAATCCAGTCAAGTCTACTTTTCAGAAGAAAAAAAAACAATTCATATTGAATATGGAACGAAAAAAAATACCAACGAATCACACGTAGTTCCGAGCGCGTGAGTTAAGTGGTTTTTTCCACGCGTCACCGTGGATTATGTAATAGACGCTTTTTGTGCGATACCTGTAGAGTTTTTAATTTTTTTGACCATCTTCCACCATCTTTAGGATTCTGGAATTTTCACGGTGTATTCTTCAATAAAAAACATATTAAAAAAAAAAAAATTCGTAATTCAGGTTATCTCAGTTTTTTGGTAATTATCATTTGAAAATTTTAAACGCGTGTAACAAAAAGAGAAATGATAGGAGAAAGTTGAAAAAAATCCTGTTTATACCTTCCATTAGGATAAAGTCACAACAAAAATTTCAATTTTCTACCTTCATTGTACGACGGGGGAAAAAAATTTAACTGAAAAAAAAACACGTTTTTGTCTACATCTCCGGAAAAAGGAAAATTTTTTCTCGATAGGGTACACATTTTGGTATTGCAATCGTTTAAAAAGCTTTCGAGGCCAGATTCGAATTTCTTAACCGTACCATACCCCTTATCCAGTCTTCCATTTGTATTTTAAAAAATACTCATTTGCACCATCAATTTTCAAGATGAACAATTTTTCTATTTGACACGTTTTTTTTTTTGCAAGTATCACGGTTTTGCAAAAATTTCAAGTCTTGACACCCTGTATAAGTGAAGATTATTTTAAAACGGGCGACTAAGATATTAGGTGAAAGAAGTCGTGTGTATTTAATAAATCTCCAATTACGTATTTGCCAGCTCGTAGATTCAATTTTGAAACGCCACGAATCACGTGATATCGAATAAAAAATAGAAAATTAAATTGCGCATTTTTTCGAGTGTTCGTAATAAGTCGCGTATCTCACGAGATTAAGAACAGTTTATGCAGGTGTACGGTATATGAAATATGAAACATACAAAGATACAAATTTTCATTTATACAATTTCTTTACTAAATTATACTTCGCATATTCACCCCCTTTTTTTCCACCCACGCCTCGTCTTATGCTTTTTCATAACTATTCTTCCCTCGACGCTGAAATAAACGAAATTAGATAACGAAACAAAAGAAAAAAAAAAAAAAAACGTTTTGTTGCTCGTTATAGACGTAAAATACAAAAATACTGTGCAACATACCTACTACATGCTACACACTATAATACGATATTAAAAAAAAAAAAACTACAGCTTAATTCCCCCGACTACGAAACCTTCAATTAATGTACTAAAGTAACCTTTTACTTTGAGCAATAAACATACCAGCAGGACCACAAAGAGAAAAACGTATGTGAGCCGTGAAGGTTCATTTAAGTTGAAATAAACGGTTATGTTCGCCATTTTCGCCGGTAAAGTGTTTGTCTTTTACTCTTTAATTTTTTCTCATTAACTCACCCAAAGGTCGGAAAAGAATCATAAAATGTTGCCAACAAGATGTCGAATACGGGTCTTTATCTAATTTCTCGAGTGTGATGGAATTAAACATTTCATCTGTAAACTAAACCGTTTGACTCACCTTTTAGAGGTAAATAACGCATAGCAGCGTTTTCATCAATTCTATCTCGCAATATTCGCACTGGTACCCGAAATTTCTCTTCTTATGCGACTTAGGTATACGATTCGTAAGGTAACGTTTACTTACATATATGTAATACATACATACAAAATTCTATTACGAGATCCTTATTACATTAATTATTTCCAACGAATGTTTGACTATTGACGATAAATTTACGAAATTAATGAAATGTTATTATACTTAGACGACGACTACGACGACGTAGGATAACTACATGTACCAACGAGAGTATGTACCTAATTTTATTTCGCATCAATGCACGAGCTTGAAATTTTAACCTTGTGAAAAATCTTATGTTTCACGTTCGTTTGTACTCGACAATACATTGTATTATGTTACGTTGATGTTAAATTTGTTAGCTAAAAGAAATAAGTATGTTTCATCATCGTTATATGGCCAAAAGTGATGACAAACGATACGTCGCTATATAATAAACCTTTTGTTTCCCAATTTAGATTTTTTTTTTGTTTCGTTTCGTTTCGTTGACCTGCACGATCAATATTTTTGCAAGTATCCCGTCTGTATTGAAATTATTAACAGTAACGCGTCAATATTGCTTCGTAGAAACACTGTTGAGATAGGTAGATATTGTATAAATGGGTAAATATTGAGTGATAAGTATCACAATTGATGGCAGATACATTCAACTGAAGATGGAATACTGGAATTGAAATTGATTTATATGCGAAAATGGGTTAAAGCGTAAAGTCAAAACGTTAATACTGCATGTTTTTTCATCTTCTACGAGACCATAAAGTGCAGCATATTTGGCTGATCTTTTGTTTGTAAGTACTAGCATGACAATAATTCCTGAAAACATTTAAAATTATTTCAAATTTTGAAGTAATAAAATGTTCACCATTCTCATTTTGATCTCATTCTGCAACTATTATGCCCTATAATATATCGATTTTCGAAAAAAATTTTAAATAACTTAATTCATTCTAGTTCCTCTACAAACAGGTAATTTCAAAAATGGCACAGACAAAAAAAATGTGTTTTTTTTACTACTTCAGATCAGCTGAAAGATGTTATGGTGTAGGTCAATTGTCAAAGATAAGTTTCAACGATGCATCAACAGACGTATTCACTGTTTACAGTATTATATCTTTTCTTTTGGTGGGTCTTAATATTTCAATATTCCCGAACTTTCGTATAAAATTCATGCATATTTTGCCCTTCTTCTGAGTGGTAAGGGGGCTCAAAATTTGGGTTTTTGGCAGTTACTTCGTAGATAACGAACTAATGAAAAAAATCTTAAAACAAAAGTTGTAGAGCATCAAAAAACAAACATTTTTACCTCTTTGACTTTTTCCCCCAGGAGGTCATGGGCAGGAGTTAGAGCATTCAGAAAAAATTATTTTTGGAAATCTTCAATTGAGGCGAATAATTTGTCATTTTTCTTGCATAATGCTTTCCACTATCGTGTAAAATAAGAAAAATGCTGGACCGTCCTTTTTTCACAAAATGAGGAAGTGAGGGTAGGCCAGCGCTTTGAAAAGTTGCAATTTTCTCGAAGAGGTAAGTTATGCTAAAAAATTCGAAAAATTGATGAAGACAAGCGTTGTAGAGCGTTACGAGACAAGCATTTTCGTTCTTTTACTTTTTTCTTACGTGACCATGGGAAGGAGCTGTGGCGAAAAGAGAAAATAGTAGAATTTGAAAATTTCTCTTGAAATGAATAATTTACGTCTATGCGAGTCAGGTTTAAATTTCAGCAAGCCAGAAATTGAATGAGAGTAATAGAAGGGGCTTTTGTGGGCGCGGAATTAGATTTTGACAACTATTCGAGCGTTGGATTTAAATTAAGCTTTTACAGGGAAGGTTTAAAATTCAAAATTTGCCAACTTTTGAGCATTGGTAACTGTCTTAGATCTTAATAGTTTTAAGATCCCAAAACAACGCATTTGAAAACCCACATATCAAATCTGATATCTATTTTTGTGTATTTCGCAAAATTTTGAAATTGTAATACCTCATTTTCGGGTTATTTGGGTCCAAAAGCAAAAAACTCCCGTTGATTTAGAACGATAAATTTTAGTTCTCATAAATCGACACCAATGTCCAAAATTTGGCATATTTTGGTTTCTGAATCTCCCCTTCAGAAGCCTAATTTGAGTTCAACATGCAAATGGTTGTGAAAATCGTATTCTAAAAAATCAAGTACAAAATGTAAAATTGAAATATTGCATTTGATCACCTAAAATTGAGGTTCTACATTAATTTCAGAAAAATGTTCCTCAAAAAAAAAATTGTTTTCATAGTTTTTCATAAAATCATGAAAAAACGCAAAAAGTGGTATTTTTTGATGATGAAAATTCACCAACAAGGATAATTTTACGCATAAATATGCATAAAAAAAATTTAAGTTTTTTTTTTTAAATTAACCAACTTCAAGTGAGTCTTGCGTCTTGCAAGTCTAAGAAATTAACTAAGAAAGCTAAAATTCGTACATCATTTTGAGGTAATTTCGCAACTATTGAGATCCCACCGTTGGTAGAATTCCAAAAAAAAAGCGAAATTCCATCCACCTTATTCAATACCAAGTGCCCACTTAGTTGAGCTAAATGGTGGATTACGTAGATTGAGCAGGTGTCCTAGACATGTCTTTGGCCAGAGCTGGATTTAATCTTTTTGCCTTTGGCGCCTCTCCCTTATTTAAACAGAATTTTAGAATAATATTAAGGCCTTTGCTGAAACACGACTCGATTTGTAATGATGCATACCTACGTAAAAAGTAACAAAAAAGTAAAAGGAAAAATTTTGAACAGTCTGTCAGCGTCAACCAACGAACTGATTTTTCTTAATTTTTTTTTTTTCAATTCGTCCGTTTTCATTTGGAGATATGGCACAAGTTTACTTGAGGCGAGGGTTGAATTTAAACAAAAAAAAAAATGAAAAAAATACAGCAAATAATAAGATGTATGAGTATAAAAATAAGCATTTTAATACATTTTTCAGCTTCACATGCCAACTTTACGTAATTTTTACGTTTAAAGAATGAATTTTCAGGTTGAAAAAGTAATTCTGGGACTTTGAACATGAACTCCTTCCCACTAGTTATGCCATAAGTTCAAGAGCGTAAGAAGGTGCGCTTTAAAAATTATACAGATGTTTGTAATTGATTAAAAAAAATTATGGCACTATTTGGCACTCCCTTGAACCTTTGCGACACTAGGCAGCTGCCTATACTGTCCTGCCTTTGGCAATTTTGACTCTTTTGCTCTCATGTACTTCTATTCTTTGCCTAGATCCCCTCCAAATCGAGCTGGTAAGTTAAAATTAGCCAAGTAAATCGAGTAACTAGTTTAGACGATCCTCTTACGAGTTTAAACCACAAATTATCATCTCCAAAATCAACGCGTATCGCTATTTGTAGCAGTTCATAAAATTCCAAAAACTTCACGAAAATCCGGCTGAAATAACATACGATCTTGAATAAATATGCGTTGAAATGAAGTTCGAAAAATTTGTTTTAAATGACTTGAAACGATTTTTTAAACTCAAAAAATTCGCAGAATTTTTCTCGTTGGTGAAAACTTATTCCTAAAGTGAAAATTTTTAATTGTGAATGTTCAAAAATCTATACTTGAACGAGTAAGTGAATATTTTGTAAATATATTGAAAAAAA
Organism: Ferrisia virgata; assembly: GCA_900060175.1. Classification (NCBI taxonomy): domain Eukaryota; kingdom Metazoa; phylum Arthropoda; class Insecta; order Hemiptera; family Pseudococcidae; genus Ferrisia; species Ferrisia virgata. The sequence goes on from FIZR01006111.1 coordinate 15,342, forward strand.
GTTTAAACGTTGGTGGGTGTACTTACCTAAAAAGCTAATAAGCCTAGGCCTACACAGTACACGATTCTCTTTTACATGTTGTGGGCTTGTTTGCATGAAATAAAAAGGCAATTTTCCAATGTCAATAAACGTGGTACCTAGCCATCTACGTACGTACCTACCTACCTACCTACCTACCTACCTACCTAAAAACATGATATGCAATTTACTCATCCACCTATACGCGTAAACCAAATTCATCGGAAACGAATCAAAATTCAATGCGAAGAAATAAAGAAAAAAATAATAAATAAATAAATAAATAAATAAAAAAAAATCCATATAGAGCACCAAAACACCCAGCAGCATAGGAAATAAAACGCAGAGTTATGCCTGTCAAACAAAATTATTCGGGAACTGTGAATTACGCATATATCCGCCTCCTGTAATCGGCATTAGGAAAATTGTCCCTCTATATATGTTGCGCCAACATAATGGGGAGTTATTTAGAAATGTGAAGCAGGCGGTACAAGGGTACCTCGCTTACCTATACAGACAATTGGTAAGATTTATGATAACCTGCACATTAGTTAGGGGTAATTTATTCAAGCCGGTGGTTGCGACAAACGGGCCAACCAAAAGAAGGGTAAAAAGGACACACCAGAATTCTAAAGCCTTTTCTGAAGCTACACTCTTCAAAAATTACAGCTCGAAATTTTCGTAATAAATACCGACGACGGTTACAATTGCGCACGCTTAATGTTCGCACATACGTCAAGGTTTTAAAGGCGGCCTGAAAAAGTTTATAGTTTATTGTTTCTAGGAAGTATCTTTTAATATGGTTTTTCAACTATTTACGGCCAAGTTTTTCGCTTGCTTTTCCGATGAAACGAGTAGGCGTTATGATTTATCACCTTAGTTATAAGTGCAAGCAAAAGGTTTATTTTGTCTAAATATTTACTCTTGACGAATTTACTATCGCGTTCTATTCGTTGTGTTCTCTGATGCTGTTATACGCGTCTCGTCCGTCGGCATCGTGTCGTATTCGTGTCCTCTCCGGCCCTTTTTCACTCTACAGCTGACTCGTTTTCTTCGCATTTTTTCCCTCATTTTTTTCCCCACAAGCGTATATAGCGTACATCGCTGAAAGCTTTACTCGGAGAAGGTTTTTTTTCATTTTCTTCAACATCCCCCTTCGCTCCATTTACGACATCGTAGTCGTTAATAATTATCACCCTATTTTACAATTAACCGAGTAAATGCGATGAAATATTAAAAACCTAGATGTAGCGAAAGCTATGGAGCAAAAAGTGTGTCGTCGCGCTGCTGGTATTCTTTTTTGACGGAGTTATTTTCGACGACGAATTTTTACTTATAATAGAAAACCATTTTTAAAGCTAAAAATACAAAAAATATTGCAGCATAAATTCCTCTTGAAAAATTGAATTAAAAAAACACCAGTTTGATAATCAATGTTATAACGATGAAGATCTAATAATCATTCGCAATGAAATAAAATATCAAAATGTAATAATATAACTTTGTCGAGTAAGAAAAATAAAAGCGTAAAAATTTTTACCCAAGAAAAAACTACACGGAAAAAAATATATTTCGACGAATGCCTTTTCTTTCACCACAGCAGCTTTGAAATGATACGGTTTAAATTAAAATAATTTTAGTTTTTGGAAAAGAACGATGGCAAATTATTATTCCTGGCCTAGTTTCATCCAACACAAAGCAAACAATAAGAAAATTTTTGAAAATTTGCCAATTGCAAAAATCAATTCGAGTTTCTTTATTTTAGCAGAAAAAATTACGATACCATAAACTACCTACGCAATTTGCAACGTATAGCTTAACTAGATACTTATTATTATTTTTTCATATCTCTAAGAAAATGAGGTCTATTAAAAGTACAAAGGGGGTGAAAGAAAAGACTCGATCAAGCATTCTAGTCCCAAGTTTTCGAACAGTGTGTTGGGTACAGAATCACTTTACCAAAAAAAAATATCAGACAATACAAAAGAAATTGAGATCTTTTCATTTTCCATCCTGCTATCATTTTGAATTCAGAAGCATTCGCTTATCAAAAATTTTATACCGGGTGTTTCGCATTGATGCCTTTTTCCTTAAACCAGTGATAAATCAACTTATGAAAGTTACTTGCATAATGGTTAGCATACCCAAAAAATCAAAGGAACTAAGATACGCGATTTTTAAACTATAATTTTTGCTCCAACTTGACACTCATTTTAAAAATTTATAGAAAAAAAATTAATAACGATAAAAATTTGCTGTTTGCTCTGAAACACTGTATATACCATCGAGCATGTGTGATATAAAAATCCACAGTACAGTTGAAATGGCTTGTCAATCTTTAAAAAATTTTTAAATGAGCGAGAGAGCACCTTCAACTCAATGGTTGGAGTTGTAATCTCGAGAGTTGCATTTATGCGCCAAAAAAATAACCATTAAAGAAAAAAATTATAATTTTAAAGGTTAATGCGAGGGAAGCAAAACAATTAAGCTAATACAAGGCAAGTAATATGAGTTAGGGACTGCGGAAAAAATCAAGAGTGGAGATGAAATGATTTGTACATGCAGAAGTTGAAAGTATAAAAAAATTCAGTTGAAAATTTTCAATTTGTTCAGTTTTTTGTGATTATTTTCTGAAAAAAAAAAAAAAATGTTATGAGCTTCTCACTGAAAATCTTGAAAAAAATTGAAAATTTACAACTAAATTTTTTCATACTTTTATTGTCACAGTTTGCAAACTACTTCACCCTCGCTGTTGATTTTTTCACCACAGTACGTTATTGATAGTCCTTGCTTTGTAGCGCAATCGTTTTGCTTCTCTCGCATTTACCTTCAAAATTAGTCAAGTCCCTGCAATATTTTGGATAGACAACTTATACTACACGAGTCCAACTTGTGTTGCCCTACTTGTGGTATGAAGGAGGTTCTGTTGAGATGGAACTCTCTGTATACTTTGTTTTAGAATAAACAACAAATTTTTATCATTATTAATTTTTTTAAAATGAATTTTCAAAGTAGGTGGCAGGTTTGGATTAAAATAGCCACTTCAGTTTTTTGGGTACGGGGACAATTAAGTCTCATGAGCTAACCTGTTATTGGCATAGGCTCACCCAAATATTTTCTAAAGGAGGGGCTAAACTTGAAATCCTCAGCGCAGCGAGGGCGAAATTTTAAAAAAATGATATTTTTATGCCCTAAATAATGCGTTTTTTGTAGGTTGGGTTTCAAATTTTGAAGTTTCATGAAGAAAGTGGCGGATTTTCAGTGATCTAGGTATTAAATTCGGGGTAATTGTAACAAAACTTTTGATTTTTTCACCCTTAAAGAGACTTATACGGTGACTTGTTTTCTCTGTATTACTATATTCCACAGAAACATGGACGTTGAAGGCAGATGATAAAAGAAGAATCGACGCCTTGAGATGTGGGTCTGGCGATGGATGCTGAGGATACTGTGGACAGCGCCACGAACCAACATTCCAATCATCAACGAAATACAGGAGCCAGTTGGGGCCAAGTGTTTTCTTGCGAGGAATGCATTCTAGGATATTTTGGACATGTGACCAGGAGAGAAGTCGGAAATCTCGAAAAACACAATCTCTTTGGTAAGACCACTGAAAAAGAGCGAGACGAAGATCTCCGACCAGGTGGTCTGACATCGTCAAATCGCGAATGGGCTTCGTGGTAAGAGCTGCTTCACAGGCACAGGGTCGTGATAGATGGGGCGCTCTCTTAGGTGCAATATGATCGTAAGCGACTGAGACTTACGGATGACGATGAAGAGAGGACTATAGCCCTGGTAGCCCTCCCTTGGGTGCGCCACTGATCGCTGTTAATAAGGGTATGGAGGCTAATGCGAAACACTCAGTATGTAACAGTTTATCCATTTCAAGAGTTTCAGGAATCAGGCCTAATGATGCATGGTTGAGAATTATTATAAAAGATCAAAAAATAGGCATTTCAGAATCATTTGAAAAATACGTTGGATGGGTCGGAATGTGTTCTCTTTGGGAATTTACAAGCGGTGGGATCACGATGGTTAATTTACAGAAATGCGTTGTTCTTGTTTCAAGAGTTCGAAAAGAATAAGAAATTGGAAAATTGCTCTTGAAGGTCTAAAAAAGATGCGTCGTGTTCGTCTTCATGAAATTTCTCTAAGAAAAAAACATTTTCCCATTACTAACAAATTCATTTCACAAGCACGAAATGTGATGCATTTTGCTTATATTTAAGTCGGAAAGATGTTATGTATCTTAGGAATGTACAATTGATTACGACGATGAAAGGATGGGGATAATTATTAACAAAAGAATTACGTACTCGAAATGATGAGATGTTGGTTGCTGTTACGGTGCAAAAAACTACGAAAAATACTACACATAAAGAAACACATTAAAGTTATACAGCAAACACATATGTTATGTAAGAGGTTCCTTCTTATAGGAAGATAGGTTCGGCACACAAGCGCACACAAATACATGGGAATGTAATGAAGGATAAAGTTGAAGTAAATGTCGATTAAGGAAACACTGGTAAAGAAAACGACTGCACCAAACAGGAAGATAAAAAACGACACTAAGTATACGAAAGGCGAGCAGTCAGGTTATAAGGGTAAAAGAAATTAAGATAACGAAGGTTAGTGGCGAGGAAAAATTGAAGAAGGTGGATTTAGTTGTAATAACAACAGTTCGCAAAACTGCAAACTTCCTTCAATAAACGGCTTATATCTTTTCTTTTCTTATCGTTGGTTTCTTTTCCATCTAAATAAGTAAAACTGTTACGAAAAGATCGTATTTTTCTTAAACCGTTCGAACAACGATGGATGCTGCTTGGCGCGAGTTTCGCGACAAAATTTATGTAACAAAAGTGACAAATAACGGTGCCCGAATTTTTGACCGGCGCGGCGCGGCGCGGCCGGTGTGTCTTCTCACACCTATAAACATACGACTTTTTCCTAACACTATAAACGTGTCATACAGTACCTAAATATTATAGCCAGAAGCCAGGCGACTTGACCCAGATTTTTCTTGTCGTGTTGTCGTGTCGTCCTCTGCCAACAGTCCATACTTATACCTTTCAATGTTTTCCAATGCTATATGGTATTCGTATCTATACTTTGGGTTACTTCCTCTACCCCATCGTCGTTTCCAAAAAAAAAAAAAAAAGTCTGCGGATAAAATGTGTATTCGGCAGAAATAACACTTTTTGACAAATCGAATAGTCGAATAGTTGGTGTATATACGTATAATAAAAGAAAAAGCTTCGAAGTTAGCCAATGTTACTTGATTTTTGATAAATTAGACACAAATTATAGGTATATTTCACCAACTTTTTTATATTTCAAGAAAAAGTCATTAGATGGCGTAGCTTAGATCTGCGCAACAAATAAAATGAATTTTGTAGTAGGCCTATAGAATGCATAAGTAGGTATTGCTTACTATAAAATTTCAAATCGTAAGAAATAATTTGAAAATTTGAATGGGTATAAAATCAAAACTTTTACTATAACAATTGGACTTTATTTGTTTCAGGAAAACGAAGCAATTTTCGCACTGACTTTCATTAAAATATAAAAATTTGAACAGAAAGAAATTTTTAAGAAAAGGTATCAATTTTATAAAATTTTTAAACGTTCAAAAATCTTTATGCTCAACAAGGAGTACCAAGAGGCTGAAATTATACACACACCCACATACATAATATATTGTACACCTACAATACACACAGCTTATTGGAATTACTCAAATGGAACGAGAAAGGGTCTAATGTAGTTCAAATCAACATTAAATAAAGTAAATACTGATTTATGGATAGAATTTTTTTCATATGATTTTAGTACATAATGTGTAAAATAATATATCTAGAATCGGACAAAACTGAATTGCAGTACTTCCCCTAATACGTCCATTTGTGCCCCCTAAACGCGTTTTCTTCAATAACTTCATCCCAAATTAAGATACAGAAAAAAAATTGAATAAAAAAGAGTAGCTGATCAAATTTTTGGATAAAAAAGGTCATTATAAACAGGGTGCCTGGTTTCGATCATGTAGCTTATATTATAATAGACTGCTTTACTTTACGGAGGGCGTAGCAAAAAATTCTTATAACATCTATTCTATTCTACAACAAAGGTGGCAAATAGATAAATATTGCGCATGCGCGGAATACAATATTATCAGTGATTTGGTTGATTGCTTGATTGTTGGCTTCCGCGATCTTTTTATACGACTACAAGAAAATTTTATAGACTAAATGCAGAGGTATGTGGTAGTTCAGCTGTACCAACCCAGCGCATGCGCAGAAAAAGCATTTATATTTCCTTGGTACTAGATGTTTTAGAGAAAATTTTAACATTGAACGAGTAGTCTGTTATAACATAAGTTACATGATCGAAGGTGCCCGGCGAGAGGATGTTAATCCTTACAATTTGAGTATAACCGGATGCCACCAAAAAAACATGTCCGAAGAAGAAGTCTCCTACTTTGAAAATTGAAGGGGCAAATAAGTGTTTTGAAAAGTTAAGATGGAAACGATTTTTCAAGCATGAGAATGAAATGAAACTGAGCAAATTTTGTCATGTTCATTTTTTGACCAGCTTCAAAATTGATGGAGTTCTTTTACCGAGTTGATCAGAATGAAATCTTTCAATACAAGTAACAAATTATTTTCTCTGAATTTTTTGCTTAATACAGAAATCGAAGGAGCTAAACCAAAATTAATTGAATATAAGCAAGTGATTATTTGAAAAAAAATTGTTTATAGCTCCTTCAATTTTCGGGTTAGGCAAAAATATCAAGAAAAAAGTTGTTTAACTTTCTACGCAGTATTTTTATACATCATTACTTTTTTTTTTAAATTACATTTCGTTTAAATTTTCAAACTAGCACCTTCAATTTTGAAGTTGGTCAAAAAATGAACATGACAAATCTTGCTCAGTCTCCCATACAGGTACTATCCATTACCATGCTTGGCAATTCGTTTTGATGGTAATTTTTTAAATCATTCATTTACCCTTTCAACTTTCAAGATAGGCGACCTCATATGGAATGGTTAGATGGTGGTATCCAGAATCCAGTTTTGCTTACATAATCAAGGTTTTCAGAAAGCACATCTGCGACTAAAGTAAATCTACATATTGAATTTTAGGTTCCTATCTCGATTTAGAGGGTAGTTATGTGAAATCTCCAAAAGGCACATCTATGATCTTTACCAAGTATACATACCAAATTTCAACTTTTTAGTTCAATTTGAAGGGGAGATAGGGGAGAACCAGTCCTTTTTCAAAGTCAAACAGGAGGGGAAACCCTCGCATCTCCCCTCCTAATGGACCTCGAAAGCTGATTTTTGGATATGTTATACAACTTTAGGTTGCCTATCCACCGATTTGAAAAAAAAAAACAATTATTGCGGTTTTTGCCCCTCAGCAACCCCTCCCTCGAATTTGAGAATAACTGAATTTTGATCCGAGGTCAACTCCATTCTACAATATTGAAGTTCAGGTCAATTTAAGCCTATTTCCAAAATTTGATCGATTTTAGTCGGTATCGAACTGAGCAGATGATTTTTAGTTTGGGCGGGTGCTGATGAAAAATAAAAATAAATATCGAACGTGGCCCTAAAATAATTGTATTGATCTTTTGGAACCCTGAAATGAATTTTATCAATATCGCCCCTTTCATCTATCATAGGTTGATAGACCGTAATAACCTGGTTTTCATTGTCAATGTGACATAGAAAATCTAGCCAATTATTAAGCATCGCATTTTTAGTCAAGTATTCAAATCCACTTTCAAAAAAATCGGCAAAATGTGGTGATACCCTTCCACATCAACGAAGTTGAACAATGATAATTATATTTACTAAGTAAAATTTCAACATCTAATTCGGGCCTGAGTAAAGCTGCTAAATTATCTTAGAAAGAAAATGATTTAATTCGATGACTCTGGATTTTAAAAATTTCACTCGATTGATTTCTCCACTTGTGTTCATCTGAAATAACCAAAAATAATAACTCAAAGGTAACAGAAAAGTGTACACCTCATCAACAGAGAGCAATAAACTCTTGCACTGGTGTTAAATACTTTTTCTATCTACATTCATTTGAAATAAGCTGTAAATAAACCATATAATTGTTAAAAGTCTGATGTAACAATATAAAGCAATTAATTCGAAATACGATTTTTCAAGGGTAATAGGTGAGTAAAATTCTTACTTTTTCCCGATTACATAAAAACGTTAATTTAAGAGTATAATTATTCGTTATGCTGTAAATGATTTCAAATTCATATTCATAACTAATTTACTGTTTTAATTTCTTTTTAAATTTTGTACCCATGGAACGTGAATTTTGATACAAGAATAATTTAGATAATCTAATTGATAGTTACGAAACCAAGTGGAAAATTTTGAGCAGAAGACAAATTGAGAATTAAAAAATTAATACCCGACTGTTCATTAGTAGTTTTTTAGGCTAAATTATGATGGCTTAATTATACCCGTATAATACGCCATTTTAGACTTTTCTACCCTTAAACGTATCTAATATTATGAAAATCTATCCGCATGTCGTAAATGAATTTTCCGACACGAAAACTCGCGATAATAACAGACAAGAGAAGTAGAAATTTTTTTCACAAAGCAATATGAATTCAAGTCACATTTTCAATCACATTCTAATCGATACATTTTGAACTGTTTTTCAAAAAGGGTTTTCTTCCTCTGTGTCGATGAAAAAAAAAAAAAAAAAAAAAAAAAAAAAAAAAACGCATATAAGAGAGAAATCAACTCCACAGACAAAATGTTGACTTTTTCCAAAAACACGCGTTATTTGCTGCTGTCGATAAATTTAAAACGAACGGTAGGTAGATACAAACGAAATAGCGTCTACAAAGCTGTTCATATTGTACAGGTAAAAAGGTTTGGAAAACAAAAGCTTCGGTACATAGGTTTCGTATAGCAATTTCCAAGATTGGCCAATGAACATATAGCATTTCGTTCGCACTTCTGCACTAGAAGCAAAAAATTTCCTCGTAATCAGAATTTCTCTCTTTGCTTGAAATCAGCACTTCGTTGTAATTTATGTTTTATGCAATGCAGCGAAATAAAAAAAAAATCACCTTTTTTTTCGTAAAATGATTACAACACGAGTTTACAAAGTATACTGTAACGCGAAAGAAATAGAAAAAAAAATTCTCTACCACAAATTTGCGCGCGGAAGATCTTCATTACACTTTAATTCAACGCGGAATTCTCGCCATCAATATAAAGAAAGCTTTAATGAAAACGCCAACTGATAGAGACGAATAGGTAGGTATCCACAAAGTAGGGTAAAAAACCGCAAAAAGTAGTAAAAACGATTACTGTAGTTTTTCTCTCCTTCAACGACATTCGAATGTATACAAATGTTATACGTAGGTATAAAAATAATTAATGCGAAAGAAATTATTACTTATGCGTAACAATTCAACGCCAAACACATTTATCAATGACGGATAATTCATCGTGGCTTCCTTCGTTCAAGTGAGAGACACAGGGTGGAGTAGTGTATACGTATTTTAAATACATAGACGAATCTACAACGTAGCCGCGTTTTCAATTCGAAGATTCTTCCTCCTTCGTGTGCTCTCCTATCTGTGTACATCGGTCTTCGCAGAGTCATTACGAGTTTTCCCCCTAAATTCGCAATTTTTCACCAACGTAATAAACGACCGTCGGTATTATAAATTTAGTGCAATGCTTTCTTCTTCAATATTACAGCAAATCAATCAGCTTTACCGTAACAAGATATCTTTCTACAATCATTTCCTATAAAACGAGAGCTATAAATTCTGCTTCGAAAATTTACGTAGGTACCTCTATTTTCCTTTACCTACCTGCTGTACAGCGAAACGATGCTCCTTGCAGATGTTTCTATAGTGCTATACAGCCCAGCCCACGAAAATAAATCCGATAATTACTTATCAAATAAGGAAACCACACTCGAACATGCTTTCGCACAGTATTGAAGTAGAATCGGATATAAATGAAAAATACCGCTCGAAAAGTTCTCAAATTTATCCATGAAATCATTTCCGTTCAGAGTCCATTTCTCAAATTACTCACTCTTTGCCTAAAAGCGATGGTCCTCATCATCTTATTATTATTATCAAAACTCAAGAGTACCTCAAATGAACGTGATAACAATTTTAGCTAGCTAGCTCTTCCCTCACCACTTGGAAATATGAACTTAAAAAAGAATCGCTTGAACTGATTGGCTCCGATTTGAATGAAATTTTAATAGATGAAAAAATCATGCTAAAAAAAATAATCAGTAATTTAATTCTCAACTGATGCAGTTGACTTCAAGCCTTTGAGCGACGGGGGGGGGGAGTTCATAAATATTATAACTATTTACGCAAGCTATGAAAATTTTGAAATTCTCAACATCAAAAGGGAAATTACTGAGGAATGAATCCACAATCAATATCGCCCTTTAAACTTATTTTAAAACAATTTTTGACCATTTTGGAGCCTTCAGTCAAATTTTGATTTTTCTTCAGAATTTTCACACCTGTTTCAATATTCTGTTGGCAGATTTGATATTCTAGAGTGGGGATGACTTCGAATGAAAATTCAGTGATGCCCAAATTCGGAGGGAAGGGGTGCAGAGAGGCTAAAATCGCAAAAATGGTTCCTTTTCAGACCAATCGATAGACTATCCAAAGTTGCATAACATATCCAAATATTAGTCATTCTAGGTCAATTAGAAGGGAAGGTATGAAGATTTCCCCCTTTTTTCACCTTAAAATGGGGCGGTTCCTCCCCTATCTCCCATCCAAATCGAACTAGCAAGTTGAAATTTGATAATATACATTTAGTAGGGATGCTAGATGTACCCTGGGAGGAGGGGGTCTTAACTTTTCAGCCTTATTTCACTCCCTTACAGTTGTAAAAATGTAGTATTTTGGTGGGTTTTCATTATTTTTTGAGTTCGTTCTTCGCATAACTCCTTTTCAAATTGAGCTAAGAAGGTGAAATTTGATATGTAGATTTAGAGTGAGGGTCCTAGATGTGCCTTTTGGTGGTGTCGACTTTTTAGCTTCATTGTATCCCCCATCCGTACCACTGATTAAGGGATTATAAAGTGATGCTTTTTTTTCTAATTTTCAGTGCCTTCCAGAATGTAATAGAACATAGTGAAATTATTGTGTTATTGGTTAGTATCTGATGAATTTTTGCTGGTTATTATTGTTTATTGAAACATTTTTGAAATATGCTCAGTTATTACCCATCTAGTTTCGATTACAAATGAAAAATTATTTCGAAGATTTTTACCAGTTTACCAGTTAGCTTTAGTTATTCTTTCCCAAAAGAACGGTTTCTCCGGAGCAGAAATAAATCTGTTTCCCATACTTCTACTTTGTAGTATACAGGGTGTCCCGTCTCAATAGTACCTCTTTCATATCACAAGTAGAGCAACACATGTTGAATTCATGTAGCAAAGGTTGCATATCCAAAAAATTTCAGGAGTTGTGCTATGGGCATTCGAATTTTTCATTTTCAAAAAATCTGAAGCAATTTCCAAAAAATTCCAATTTAAAAACTAAAAATGATAGAGATGTCTAGTTTATGCCAAAATGTGGAAAATGCAACATAGTATCTTGATTAAAAAAATTAGGGGCACCAGCGATGTGGTTTGCGAAATATGACGAATTGAATTTTTTAAAAAGTTTGAAAATTTTGAAAATTTTATTTATAACTTTTTAAAAAGCTCTAATAAGTACCCAATTGGAAAATTTTTCTTGAAGTAACAGGGTACCCTCTACCCACACCTCTTGACATTATTAAATGTTCGCCCAACTTGTTTAGATAATCTGAAAAATTGTTATGTTGAAATTTTTTTCACTTTCAATGTATCACAATCGATTAAATATTTTAGCAAAGGGATGTTTCTTGCAAAAATTTATTTGTCGTCAATTTTTTTTTTTTTTTTTGAAAAAAGGAAGGAATTTTAACAAAACAATAATTGTTTTCAAAATATCTACATAAGTCGGGGAAAATTTAATTATTTCAAGTGGTAGGGGTGGGGTATACCCTGTTACTTAAAGAAAACTTTTCTAATTGGGTACTCATTAAAGTTTTTTAAAAAGTTATGAACAAAAATTTTCAAAATTTTCAAAAACTTTTTTATATTGAATTCGTTGTAGTTCATGAACCACATCACCTATGCCCCTAATTTTTGAACCCAAAGTATTACACTGTATTTGCCAGATTTTGGCATGAGCTAGACATCTGTGCTATTTGTAGTTTTTAAATTAGAATTTTCTTTTAATAATAAATTCGAATGTCTATGACACAGTCCCTGTAAGGCTTTGAATAGGAAACTTATGCTACATGAGACCAAGTTATGTTGTTCTACTTATAATATGGAAGAGGTACTATCAAGATGGCACACCCTGTACGTGAAAGCAAAGGTATCTCACACACGTACACCAAGCACTAGATGGGTATAATTACGCTAGTCACATTTTTCGTTTGAAAGTTGATTGTTTATTTATTCATTTATTATTATTATTTTTTTTGTCCGAAGCCGAAACGAATAGAGAAATTAATTTCGCAGACATAACCGCTTTGCTCGGTAATTTACCAGCACACTGATAAAGTGAACGTTGAACGCCGGCCGTCTTGATGAAGGATGAAACGGCTCGTTAAGAAAACCTTAATACTTATTTAATGAGTAATTTAAAGGAAGAAATTTCGCTTGGCGGCGGCGTTATTCTAAAATACATTGGCGTATTGCGTCTATGCCAAGAACCATTGAATGAAATTTTTTTTTCCTGCTTCGCGAAGAAGCTGAACTGAAATTTAATTCGCAAAAGATAAATGGTTTTTTATGATCTTGAAGCTTTGTTAAATGTGAGGTTTTTTCGGAGACGGAATTCGTGTTTATTTCAATGTCGCTGTGATAAATCACCTCGTCCGTATAGTATAAAGCCGAACAATCGAACATATTTTCCTCAATACCAAACTAGCAAGTTTTTGCGGCTAAAAAGACGCTAAGCAAAAAAAAAAGAACTATAAAACTGACTTGGGAGTTATAAAAGTCGATAAATATTTCTTCGAATCGCGCCTACATAGGTATACGTGTATATGTATAGGTACCTAGCTACCTATAGCTGCCTAACCTACCTACCTACCTACCTACCTACCTACCTACCTGCATCGATAAAAAACCAAGCATATTTCGACGATGTATTATTTTTTTTTTTTTATTTAATAAATTTCACGTTGTAACGCGTCTAGCCGCACGTTTGCTAAATTCCAAATGCTGTCCACGTATCAATTTGTAAGAATAGAATCGAAATTGAGAACAATACCGCGCGTATACCTTTACGCTAAAGTGGCTATTTCTAAACGTCGTATAGACACCTCTGACCATTAATTTTCTGCATACTTTTCGCCTTTAAAACATACACCCCATCGTATACGAGCGAGAGGGGCGAAAAAAAAGTAGATATACGATGAGAAAAGTAGGTAGGCGGTATCATAGCGTCGCGGCGCGCCGAGAAAAATGAGAAAAAAAATAGCATACTCGCAATCGATCATTTTTGTTAAACTGAAAACTATAAGATACGAGCTGATATATTTAAAGGGATTTCCTCGCCGAGTATCATGGGAAAAAAGGGTGAACGTATTTTCAAGATATCTATTTTCGTCTTTTATTCCAAAAGGTTTTATGTTTTCAAAACTTATGAATTTTACCAAAGTGTTACTTCTCTGCTTATTGCTTCGCTGTATAGCTATCGCTGTTTTTTCCCTTTTTTTAATTTCGTTCATTTGAAACATGACAAGCGAAATGCAGGAAGTTGGCCGTTATAATAAAACTCGACTTTTGAGTGTTTTATTCAGCTTACTCCAACATCGTATATATAGATATGATGGTTATAAGTATATTTTCAAAAATTTTCCACTCTATTGCGTTCGTTTATTGTTTGTTGTTGGATATTTCGACATTTTGATTATTTTGTTAGCTTATTCGAATTTTCGTTCCGTAATAAGACGACTAGTTTGTTAATTGTAAAATTTCTTGATTTTGTGCATTCTCATATACGTGCGGATATGTAGATACTCTTCTTGGAAGATATAGATATCGGTAACTATATACATGTGAGAAACAAATAATATTCGAATATCTACACGTACTATTATACGAGAATAATCTCTAAGAAGAATACAAATTACATTCGAGCAATTTATTTAGGCAACCAAAACTTGTTCTTTTCTTTTATCTAGTATATATATATATATGTATATGTATATATAACTCACGAAATAGTTTATTTTAAAGTTAAAGGATAGATTACATTTACCAAGGCAACGAACGTAGAGTTGAGGGAGAAAAAGTTAAATTTTGAAAGAACGTTTCTTTTCATTCATTTCCTGAAGGATATGAAGAATTGGAAGCGTGATTATAATTTTTAAATAGCGAAATAAATGTATATCCTATCGCTATGTGAACTTTTATCAGCATTGAACTCGGTTTCTATTCAATGCTTCAGGACTGAGTGAAGAAAAGTCAAAAGTTTTCATTCTTTCGAAAGGTTTTTTTTTTTTTTTTTTTTTTTTTAT
>FIZR01006112.1:0-18373 GCA_900060175.1 Ferrisia virgata
CGAACATTGTGAAAAAGGGCCCACACCATTGGTCTCCCTTACCCCTCCCCTTCCCCGGCCCCTCTGATCGTTGTAATGCCTAAATAAAGTAATAACCGATATTGGTGTCGTTTTCATATGAATCACATGTTCTGAAAACGATTTTGAAGTCCAATTCCAATTTTAACCACCACTACCCCCTCCCCTCTCCCTTAATCATCAAATTGGTATCCCAAGTATGCGCTTTAATTAAAACTCGATGCGAGTGCAGCACAGACAGATTAACTCGAGCAATCATTCTCAAATTTACTTGAGTATATACAAAATAAGCAGAAAATCTCACTCGCGTTTTGTTAAAACCGATGTTATGATTGATTCTTGTTCTAGACCCCGAAACAGGTGACTTTAACCGGTATACTTATTTTTACCCTTCTCCCTTTTCCCAGGATCCCCCAGCTGCTTTATTTTAAACGCTCATATCTCCGTATCTAGTAGACCCGCGAGAAACTTTTCGAAATGAAAGTTGTTCCTCAACATCAGATCTACCAGTTAGTTCAATCGTTATCAGAATTCATTTTAGAGCAACTCTTAACGCCTTAAATTTGGAAAATATGTTTTGATAAAAACGACGGTTCCTTTATTCTAATGAAGAATGTAAAGCAGTAGAATTACCTTCCATTCGAGCGGTAAATTGGAGTTTCAGAAGAACTGACGATGTTGAAGAAAATGACACAAATTTTAACGGACATTCGAGGTTATTGTTTTATTGGCATGGTGTGGAGGGCGGGGGGGGGGGGTAGGACTTCGGAAATGAAATTTAATTCCGAATACTTTTTGTAATCGCAAGTTTTACCGTATTTCTGAAGGGTTTCGTCAGAAATTATGAAAAACACGATTTCCATGTTTTTTTAAAACGTATTTTTCAAATTTGATACGTGAAGGTTGGCTCCAAAGTGAATTTCGATTAGGACTGAAATTGTAGAATTAATGTTAAGGAACAACGTTTATTTTGAAAATTTTTTCGCGGGTCTAACAGATGAACAGATACAAACATTTGAAAAATATGAGGGGGGGGGTCGAACCCTGGACAAAGATGTAAGTGTAACAATAAGCATTCGTTTTATGTGTGTAGAACACGAATCAATGATTAAATCGATTTTAAAAGCAATAGCGAGCGAACTATCAAGTAAGACTACTAGAAAGGGTTATAGGTTTGTAAATTACACAATGATGGAGACGTGTTTATTCATAATTCAAACGATTCTTCATAAAACAATCGCTTTCAGATAACTGCTCGGATAAAAATTAATCTGTACCACGATTTTAACGTCGTTCAGCGACTAAATCTCGAACGAATACTCTACCCGAGGCGAGGACCAGGCAATTAATTGCTGTCCGGCAATGCTTCGAGAATACAAGATAGTAATATTTTTTTTTATGATTGAGCAACCGCGTTGATATTACCTCTACTGCGGGCGCAATAGCAATAGCAAAAGTAAAGACGTGAAGGGAAAAAAAAAACCGTATACTATAAAGAAATAACCGTTCGGACCGCAAATACCTGGAAGGTGCGAATAAATCGGTAGAGATCTGGTCGATGACTCACATTAGCGAGATACCAGAACGAAGGTAGAGAGCGAGAAAGATGTAGAATTTTACCGCGTTTAAGCGACCGTAAGTTATATTTTTTATGGTGTCGATGATACGCCGATCGAGTGATAATTTAACCATATCACGGCGCAGTCGTTTGCCATTCGCGAGCTCATTTGCGACGATATAATAGACGAAATTGTAAATGGAATGTGAAGAGCGGTAGTAGTAGTAGTAGTAGTAGTGGTAGTGGTACAGAGCAAAGACAGAAGACAACTAAGCCTATGGAAAGAAGGTTGAAAGGATGGCGGTTGTGACAGGCGGCGCCCATAAGGCAGTAAAAGTTATTATTATTAATGGCGAAACATATCGTGGCGCTTTAACAGAGTGAATAAATGTGCTACGTACGAGATGCGAATAATTTGAGTGTGAGAGGAGAGGAGAGGACAGGAAAGGAAATGGATACAGGAGTAAAGAGTGAAGAATTTTTATAGAATAATAAAATCAAAAATAAGCTACGTTTGTGTACATATCGAACAAGTTGAAGAAAGATGGTAATTTAACAAGTACCTACATATCAGCAGTAGCCGAAGAGAAAGCGGGGGGTCGGAGATGATGGTGGTGTATGCACATGTAATTGTATTTATACAGTAAAAAACGTAGATGTACATGAAAAAAAAAAAGAAGAAAAAGATACGTATATACACTACCTAAATGGTACATACTTCGTGTGTGTTTTGTAAAGAGATATATCTAAAAAGGCTTGTGAACATTTGGCTTGGATTGAGAGGTGGTAAGATGGTGAGTTTTTAGCCTTTTATGTTTAGCTAAATGTACACTTAAGAAAGTTATTATTGTAGTAGTACTTATTATAATCGAGTCAGTATGCAACTGCCATATATATTCTCGTTTTTATTGGATAGGATTAAATGTGATTAACGATTTCCGGACACTACTTATCATTTTTTATTCGTTTAGTAGTATTTCTATTGTGTTGAAAGAATTATTGTCGTCGTCGTCGTCGTGGCCGCCATCCTGGTCTTTTCATCTTGTGTTCATCACCGTCGTCTTATTCGTCTGTGTCCGAGTACCTTATTAAACGTCGTATTGTGCTGGTAGAGATATAATCGCAGCAAAGTTGACCAAATTTTATTGAATGTATATATTTAGAATCGTGAAGAATTTCAATTTATTATTTTTTCTTCAAAGCTTTATGTTAAGAAGGTCGCACAAAAATGATTTGATATCTTTTTCAAAGCTTTTTCGTGTGATTTTCATAGGAATTTATAGGCACACAACTCGAGGTAGAGTGGGAACATTTTATGGTTTAGTTTCGTAAAAAGTTTTTTTGATTGGTTCGTGCGAGTTCGGATTTATACGAATCTATGACCTATAATCAAAGAAAATTTTTCAACTTGACTTGAATCATCCAAGGAAAGTAAAACTAGTGAGGAGATCATTGTGATCAATGCTAAATTGAAGATCACACTGGCATAATTACGAAATATCAGAGTGATCCAGATCCTGGATTCTGAGAACAAAAAGAAGAAATCGTCGTTTGTTCATTCTTGTCCAGCTAATGGTGTGCTAAATTTCCACGTTTCGAATGATTATTTAGGGTCGAAACGGTCGAAAACTCTAATTTTCACCACCCATCCTAGAAAATTATTCATTGTATGCTTCAAAAGCTAAAAAAAATTACTTCCCTTCTTCCCAACAAATGATCCACATAGCTGAATCTTGTTGCTTGTTTGTTCGATTTTTGAATATTTTTTGCATTATTGTTGACTGAAACCCCCCTGACTTCAAATTTATTACTTTGATGGTGTATAAAGTATTTTAATATTTTCAATGTTTCTTCGATCATGGATGTTTTTATTGTTTTCAATTTGAAACTTCTGATTTTTTTGAGAGTATTTGATCATTCATGTTTCATAATCAATCCGTTTTTATGGAGGAAAAATTACAGTTTTTGAAGGCGATGACTGAAATGTTTGATTCGAATGAATGACATTGAGCTTCTGTATTTCCGAACGTTCCACTTGTGGCGTCAATATAATTCGTCTTCCTTCGATAGGATGTTAGACAGAGGTGGATAGATTTCTGCAAATTTTGGAAAATTGACAACAGTTAGTGCTTAATAGTTGTGAAATAACCTCAAACTAACGTGGTAAAAACTTCAGCCTCAAAGTTCAAATTTACCCTTCCCTGCCGAAGCTCAAAGCTAAAAAAATATCAAAAATGGGTTTAATACTTGGAACTTTTTGCACGCGAAGAGTAAACATTGAAAAAAAGTAAGTTTTGATATTTTTAACGTAATTGGTACTTTTTTTTCATCTTTTTTTTTACATATATAATACTTGTCACTTGGGAATTTTCCCAAACATTTCAACTTGAAATCATAAAATCAACCTGATTACAGGTCAACTATATTTCTCGACGTTTCGATTTGAAATCTTGAAATCAATTCAGGGTCAAGCTCAACTGTTGATGGGTCAACTTTCTTTAATTTTCCTTAATATTTCAACTTGAAATCATTAAGTCAATCCAGAGTTGAGGTCAATCGTTCATGGGACAACTTTAAACATTTTTAATATTCTTCAAAATTTCAATTTGAAATAATAAAATCAACCAGGGTCAAAGTCAACTGATTTTCTTTGACATTTTACCTTGAAATTGTGAAATCGATCCAGAGTAAAGGTCAACGGATGACGACATTTCAATTCAAAATCATAAAATCGTTTTAAGCTCGAGGTCTTCTGTTTTGACGTGTCAACTTCAAACATCTTTTATTTTACTCAACTTTTCAACTTGAAATCATAAAATAAGTCCACAGATGTCATTCCAGGCCACAAAAATCAGTCCACCAATGTTAGTCCAATGATGACGTTTACACTGTTGAGGGCCCACTAATCGCATCTCTAATTTTCCTGGACATTTCAACTTAAAATCATAGAATAAATCCTTCACAGAATAAGTCCACTGATGTCACATTGCTAATTTTTCACAACTTTTCAACTTGAAATCATAAAATAAGTCCACTAATGTCATTCCAGGTCACAAAAATCAGTCCACCAACACTAAGGTCAGTCCAATGATGACGTTTACACTGTTGACGGTCCATTAATCGCATCTCTAATTTTCCTGGACATTTCAACTTAAAATCATAGAATAAATCCTTCACAGAATAAGTCCACTGATGTCACATTGCTAATTTTTCACAACTTTTCAACTTGAAATCATAAAATAAGTCCACTAATGTCATTCCAGGTCACAAAAATCAGTCCACCAACACTAAGGTCAGTCCAATGATGACGTTTACACTGTTGACGGTCCATTAATCGCATCTCTAATTTTCCTCGACATTTCAACTTAAAATCTTAGAATCAATCCTTCATAGAATAAGTCCACTGATGTCACATCGCTAATTTTTCACAACATTTCAACTTGAAATCATGAAATAAAATCACTAATGTCATTCCAGGCCATAAAAATCTGTCCACTAATGTCAGCCTAATGCTGATGTCACACTGTTGATGGTCCACTAATGTCATCCAATGACGACGGTTCATTGTTGACGATTTTTTCAGAATTTTTGATATTAATACTGTTATTCATCCCTAAAATAATCAACAAAGATAATTTTTCATCTCCGCCCACTTTTTGGGGGGTGACCAGAAAAATGTTATGTTTCACACCTTTTTAAAATAATTCAGGATAAATTCGATTTTGAAAAAGTTTCAATTGAAATGAATCCAATGCAGTAGTTTCAACTCATTTGAACTATTTCCAGCGAATTTTCTCTTCCTTTACTTTTTTCATCGGTCCTTAAAAGTGAAAAAAAAGTCTTTAATGACTTCAATGTATCAAGCAGGTTATCCTACATCTATGTCAATTGAAATTTTTTTCAAATTATTTTAAAGTATTTTAAATAGTGTGAAAAATAACGTTTTTCTGGTCTCCCTTGAAATGAAGGTAGTGATGAAAAATTATCGTTGTTGATGATTTTGGCTTTAAATAACAGTATTAAACCAATTTTTGATATTTTTTTTGGCATTGAGGTTTGGCTGGGGAGGGTAAATTTGAACTTTGAGAGCTGAAATTTTTACCACTTCAGTATAAGGTCATTTCACAACTATTGAGCACTACCCGTTGGATCTTTCAACGATTTCAACTTTTCGCTACGAAATCATTCCAGCTCAACGAAGAGAATGTTCGATAGGTTCGATAGGATACATTTTTCAAACAAAGATTCTATCTAGAATAAAGAAAATGTTGTTGTTATTTGCGTGCTCAGTAATATTACCAGTAAAGTTTGGCAACGCAGCAAACAAAATAAAAGCGTATTATTTTCGAAACACTCTGTGATCTAAATAATGCGAAGAATTACCTGTTTGCGTACTATAAACCGTACGATTTTTCTAGTGGCAAGACGTGTTATCCGTATTAATTTTCTCGTCATTATGCGATAGGTATCGTTATTTTTAAACGAAAATTTGGCGTATAATTTCAATTTACCTATTACATCGTTCTACATTTTAAAAATTAGGTTAATTCGAATACGGCCGAGATTTTTCCTCAGTAAACACTAGCGACACGTACTGGTAATGTTTTTTCCTTAATCATCGATTTTCTTATCATTATTTCTCTTCTTCTTCATATTTGTTGTCATCATGATCGTTTGTGCATGTCGTCAACCTCATGACATATACGCTGTCTTCGACATGGGCGAGGTGTCGAAATGGATTTTTTTTTGTATACGTTTTCTGAAATTTAACAGAATTAACGAGCACTTTAGTTTACAATATTTACATATGTGCTCGAGTTGGTGACTGTAGGCTTCGCCTAAAATTAGGTACAGCGCGATAAACGTCGACAATTGATTTAGAAAATACAGGTCATTCTAGGAGGTATCGGTATTGGTATCGTTATCGTTATCGAGAACGAAGTGCAAGAATGAAATACCAAAACACGTACTTGGTTCGTTCGAAGCATATTAGTTCGTATACCAACGTATAGGTCAAATAATAATTTTTGTGTTCTTCGTACATGGGCGTTTGATCGGTATGTTATGTATGCGTTGTCGAATTGAATGAAAAATATCTATCACCAAGAAAGTACGTCTACAAACGTACAAGTAGAAATATGTGTAAGTGTATCTCGTAGCTATCATTATTTTTAGCTATAGCCACGCCAGCCACGCAAACCAGAGTAAACCTTCACACATATATCTACTAATAAAGTCAACACTGACCTATACTGGAGACGGACTAGGACTATCTTTACTGCATGCATACAATGTAAACACGAGAAAGGAAATCAACAGCCAGGTATATATATGTATGTATGTGTGTGTGTGTGTGTAGACCTGCGAGTATATTACAGGAATATATATAGATAGATGGGTAAGCGATATGGGTAAAGTACAATACATTGATTTTGGATAAACGAATTAGTAGTAGTACATGTAAGGTATTTAAAATGCCCAACGTCTACGTCCATTACCTTTGAAACTGGATTTTTAGCGTTTTCGTCGCGAATTATTTTCGACATAGATACGGGTTTACAAAGAACAGAAAGGTAAACACTCGAACGGAATTTATCGCAGGATCTATGCAGTGATGGTATTCTTCCTGTAGCCACATATTGTCACTCTCGGCTTGTAGCATCGAAGCTAATCGTTTATTCGTACAGCGTCTTCTTTTCAAATAATAATGAAAAATAAAAACCGGTTATTTATCCTGAGAGCTGCGTTGTTGCAGTGGTTGTGGTTGTCGTTTTCGTTGTTGTCGTCGTCTTCGTCGTCACATTTTCCTCATCTCTCTTACATATTATACGAATACATATACTTTGGGATAGGTATGGGGGGGAGGGGGGTATGGGTATACCAAAAGAGCTACGTGGAGTAGGTATTTAGAAGTACCTAGGCCGGTATCTATCTACATTCATAATTCTTGATCCACGTTGTCGTCGTCTTCGCCTTGGTTGGTTCAGACTGCGACTTTTTTCAAATTCAAGGTCGGCACATTAACATTCCACTATGTATTACTATTATCATCATTTTAGTCCTCTAGGGTCTCTCGGTTTCAGTGTTGTTAGGTGTGTATGTTCATGTGTTGCTCTTTGAACGAGAGCTCGACGACGACCAACATGTAGCTGAGCGAGAATTAAATATAGTGTACGCACGAGTCTTTTTAAATGATAAGAAGGTAGAGAGGAAGAGCGACTGGGAAAGAGGGAGAAAGAGCGTGTCCCCGAAGCTAGAAGAACGAAGAGAGTCCTTTCATCTTGAACGTATCGCTGCCGTTTGTCGAATACACTTTTTAACAACACTATTTTCATCTCGCATTTCCACTGTTTCTGTTATTGTGTATGTACCGTGTAGTTCTTATGTAATTCAGCTTACTTTCACTGTCCAGCTCTTCGAACGTTTCATCAATTTATGCGCCAACAGAATTCTAATGTAGGTAATCTAACCTCTTGAAAGGAGCTTTTATCGTTTATCAAAGATCCCAGATATCGGCGACAAAAGTAAACTGATATTATGTACTTATGATATGGCACGTGATATCATATTCATCTTACCCTAGTGTACTATTTTACTAGGAAGTTATCTGTGTAAATGTTTGCCTTACTTGTACCCACGAGAGATTTTAGTTGTACTCCTTGATAGACCTTTTTTGTTTTTGCGGAGCTGTTTTCGTGTTTCATTACGAACTTTCCAGCAAACTTTTAAATAGTTCGTGTCTGTTTTCACGCCGTTTCTACTAATTATTAAATATGTTCGTTATTTCACGATTTTTCTTTTCCTTTTTTTTGAATGAGGGGATGAAAAACTAACTATCTGAGGTACTATTTGGCGATAAAGAGCGTCTTTCACAGAAAAAGTAACTAAAACTATTGGAAACGTTTCGTTATTTCATAGATTTTTCGCTTCTATCGACTTAAAAATAAATTTTTTTGGATGAAGGAATAAAAAACCAACTACTCGAACTATCAATTCGCGATTAGAAGCGTTTTAGAAAGAACCTGTAACTGGAACCGTTGAAAACATTTCGTTATTTTACCGATTTTTTCTTCGTTATCGATTTGTAAAACCTGTTCTCGATTTTTGGTACGAAAAACTAGCTATCCGAGGTACTATCTGGCGAGTAAAAGCGTTCTTTAAAAGTAAATTAACTGAAACCATAAGAAACGTTTCGTTATTTCGTAGATTTTTCATACGTATCGATTAGAAAAGTACTTTTTTCGAACCGGGGGATGAAAAAATAATCGTCCAACACATCTGTTTCCAATTTTACATATTTTTTACAGAGGCTGGAACTGAACTATTAGAAACATTTCGTTATTACTCTGATTTTTTTTACTCCTATTGACTTTAGAACTACTTTTTTTGAATGTGTTGTTTAATATAGACACTGAAACATTAAGATGGAAATCTCCTGCTTCCAAGGGGTAAACGGATTACGGTTAAGAGTTGCGCTTGTTTTTTCCTGTTGAGGCACTTCTCTTTAATTCTTGTTCGACGTTCATTGATCAGAAGTTATTCTTTCTCTGGATAGAAATCTGAAAAAATCTACACCATATGTGCATCTGAGATCTTGATCAATCAGAATTGCGAATAGGTTGAACAGGAATTGGAGAACAGCGCTCCTAATGGAGAAATTTTGAGTAACTGTGGACCAAAAATTTCTGTAATCCTCTTACCGCTGTACCCACTTACTTCCATCTTGTGGTGTTTCAGTGTCTATAGGATTGAATAACTGATAATCTAAGGCATTCGTTTTCGAATTTATACTTTTTTTTGGCAAAGACTGTAACCGAAACCATTGAAAAGATACCGTTCTTTCGCGATTTTTTGGTTCTAACCATTTGGGAATAACTTTTTTTCAAATGAGGGAATGAGAAACTAGCTACCTGACAAAATTTTTGGCCATTTCTAAGCGTTTTTCAAAGATCGCATAACTGAAACCATCAGAAACATATCGTTATTTCACGACCTTTTCTTCTCTCTATCGACTTGTAAACAACTATTTACGAGTGACTGGATAAAAAAACGAGCTATCTGAATTATCAATTGACGATTGAAAGCGTTTTTCAAAGAAAAAATAACTGAAACCATTAGAAACATTTCGTTATTTTGTACATTTTTCACTCCTATCGACCGGGAAAATACTTTTTTAGAATCGCGGAATGAAAGACTGATCATCTCAGGCAATAGTCTTCAATTTTACAAAAACTGTAACTGAAACCATTGAAAATATTAAGTTATCTAGCGATTTTTTGATTATATCTGTTTGTGATCATTTTTTTTCGAATGATGGTGTGAAAAACTCGCCATTCGATGTACTATTTGATGATTGAATGCGTTACTCGAAGAATAAGTAACTGAAACCCTTAGAAGTGTTTCGTTATTTTGTAGTTTTTGCACCTCTTTCAACTTGAAAACTACTTTTTTCCAGCCAGAGAATGAAGGACTAGCTACATAACGTAGTACTCGGCGATTAAGAGCATTTTTCAGAGCATGTGTAACCGAAACCATGAGAAAGAATTCGTTATTTCGCGATTTTTCGCTTCTATCGACTTGTAGACTACTTTTTCTCGGATGAGAAGATGAGAAACTGATCTTCTCTGATATTGTAGAGTATCCTATAATATCTGACACTCCACTAGAATTTCCGCGTGAAAAACCATGTATGTTGGTAACATTGAAGGAAGATTTGTCCCATCAAAACTTTCAATTCACCATTCCTGAATGGCTAACTTATATTGTTTATGTTAAAATTCCACAAAGGTGTTGGATAGTGCTGGGTATTCGGTAGTTTGCCACGCATTTTTCCCAAAGACCAACTAAAAACCCTCGCAAACATTTGGTTATTTTGAAAACTTTATAGTTTGTATGGTGTGAGAACATTGGTTGAAATTTAATTTTTCGTGACAATGTACGCAGTGTTTGTGTAAATAAAATCGATGTTTGGTTGACGAAGGTAGAGTTTCTATGTGTCTTTCTATTTTAGTCCTAGAGTCCGGTAATTTTTGGGCTTGTAATTTTCAATACGCAGTGTAAGATGACTGAGAAAAACGTGATGACACAACGGTCGATCTTCAATTACAGTACACGCGTGTACGAGAATACAATCCAAATACGTAGTATAAAGGTTAATTATACAGGTTGCGAGAATCGAAGCAGGGAGGTGTTACGATAACGTCTTCGTCATCTCGCTTACAGCTGAATTTCTGACCTCGATAGAGCGACGGCGTTCTCGGTAAAGAGATGTGAGAAAAATCTCGACATTGGTCTCCTATTATAGGTAATTAAAAGGTACACCGCACCACGTCCACATTGTCGTCGTTTGATTTCATTAAGACCCCTATTAGCGTAGAATGTTGTCGTTGGTTAGAATAACAATGACAGTGATTTGGTACGTACGAAGCTGAATATTGTGTGTATTATCTCGTATGATGCACGGTAAATGGATATATGTATTATATACGGTGTACTAAACTCTGGTACAAACACGGGGTTATGGTGTTAATTGGTATACGGTTACAATGGAGTAGCTGAAAGAAGAATTACCAACACCCCGGGCTGTAGAACACGACATTTGTGTATTGTATGCAGCAAGCTACTTTGCGTTGTCTTCGAACGAATATGCAGAAGCTGTATGCGTGTATCTGTGTAGCGTGTAGCGTGCCTCACAGCCTCAGACTCACACTACCCGTAGCTTTACACTTTATACCTCTATGTACCGTTATGCTACGTTTCGTTTCAGTCAACATTATGCGTATAAAGAAAAACAACAACGTGAGCTAAGCTAGGCGGCAGCCAAGTATTGGGTTAGTTTTTAGGAAGTTGCGTGTCGAAGATGGAGTTGGAAAAAAAAATAGCTCATAAAATTGGTGTGTTTTCAACCACGCGGTAAAAGATTATTTGAAAAATTTTTCCAAGTAGGTTAAAGATACGAAGGAACATACCGAAAAGAAGTCTGAATTTACGAGACTTTAGTGAATAAAATCTGAGAAAAGTGAACGCTAATATTGTGTACGTCTCATTGCATGTCGAAGACTCGATCCTTATTATAGATTTTTTTCATTCTACAACTGAATTAAAAATATTCTCACCAACCTCGGTACTGTTTAGAAACTGGCAATGAAGCGAGAAACTACGTAAAAATATAACAACTCTTCTTTTTATAAATAAAAATAGAAAATAAAAACAAACAAATCAAGACCAGGACGAGATATGCGTAGTAGTAGGTTAGGTATGTTTTTCAAACGGGTAATTGCTACTGTCAGAAATATGAGATAGGGTTAGTTAATGCTATTAACATCGTTGGCCCATCAAAGAAGGGAGACTGAGGCTAAAGAAGCTACGTATTTCGTGAGAAAATATACCACGTTCTCGTCGAAAGAGAGAGAGACAGTGCGACGACGACGACGACGACGACGACCAAGACGTAGACGGAGACGTGTCCTGCATCTACATACAAATAATTTCGACTTGTATTCGCGTCCACTCGAGACATCGAAGATGACGATGATGAGGCGATCATCGGTGTAATTAAAATTAAATAAGTATAATACGGTGTCATCCGAAGCTAGGTCCGACACATGGTCTTCCATTCGAATTCATTCTTCGAGAACGAGCATTCTTGTTAAATTGAATTTATCAAACGGCTGACCCGAATTAATTGCTCGTGACCGGTACCGAGCCGCGTAGTGTTATTTGTTGTGATGCTGTTGCTGGTGGTACGTGCTGGTATAGGGCTGGTCAACGTTGAAGCTTTGGTCGCCTCATTCAACGCTGCCGGTTTTTAGTATTTTTCAGTAGTTGAAGTCGAATTCGGTGTTGGAAATTTCGACGAAATGTTGAGCAGAATTTGGTTTGTACGAGGTTGGAAAATCGATGTTATTAGATTAGGACACGATGACCTTCGTCTTTTCTATTCGACTCCCTTTTTAGCTTGATTTTCTATGTCATATTATCATTGAAAACCAGGCTATTACAGTCTTATCGACCAACGGCGAATGATGTTTCGGGGTCCTAGAAGACCGTTAAGACAATTTTTAGCCATGTCAGATATATATTTTTTTTGCTCAAACGTTAAAATCATTTACTCCGCTCGATACCGACCAAAATCGCTCCAATTCGGTCAATCGACTCAGTTTGGCGAAGGATTACATATACACAAGCAAAGATAAATTTGGGTCAAAATTCAGTTTTGCCCCATTTTGGGGGAGGGGTGCTGAAGGGTCAAGAACAAAAAAATTGCCCAATTTTTAAGCTAATTGGTTCAGAATCAAATGTTGTACAGCATATCCAAAAATCAACCTCCTAAGTCACTTAGGAGGGGAGATATGGGGATTTTCCCCATTTTTGACCCTGAAATCAGACTCTTCCTTCCCTTTTTCCCCACCAAATTGAGCTACGAAGTTGAAATTTGGCATATACATTCAGTTGGGGCTCTAGATGTACCTTTTGGGGGTTCCAACTTTTTATCCAAAAATCAACCTCCTGAGTCAATTAGGAGGGAAGATATGGGGATTCTCCCCATTCTTGACCCTAAAATCGGGCTCTTCCTCCTCTTTCTCCCCACCAAAATGAGCTACGAAGTTGAAATTTAGCATATACATTCAGTTGGGGCTCTAGATGTACCTTTTGGAGGTTCCAACTTTTTATCCAAAAATCAACCTCCTGAGTCAATTAGGAAGGGAGATTTTCCCCATTCTTGACCCTAAAATCGGGCTCTTCCTCCCCTTTCTCCCCACCAAAATGAGCTGGGAAGTTGAAATTTGGCATGTACATTCAGTTGAGGCCTTAGATATGCCTTTTGGGGGTTCCAACTTTTTATCCAAAAATCAACCTCCTAAGTCAATTAGGAGGGGAGATTTCCCCCATTCTTGACCCTAAAATCGGGCTCTTCCTCCTCTTTCTCCCCACCAAATTGAGCTAGGAAGTTGAAATTTGGCATGTACATTCAGTTGGAACCTTAGATATGCCTTTTGGGGGTTTCAACTTTTTATCCAAAAATCAACCTCCTGAGTCAATTAGGAGGGGAGATTTTCCCCATTCTTGACCCTAAAATCGGGCTCTTCCTCCCCTTTCTCTCCACCAAATTGAGCTACGAAGTTGAAATTTGGCATATGCATTCTCTAGATGTACCTTTTGGGGGTTCCAACTTTTTATCCAAAAATCAACCTTCTGAGTCAATTAGGAGGGGAGATATGGGGATTCTCGCCATTTTTGACCCTGAAATCGGGCTCTTTCTCCCCACCAAAATGAGCTAGGAAGTTGAAATTTGGCATGTACATTCAGTTGGGGCCCTAGATGTGCCTTTTGGGGGTTCCAACTTTTGGCTCCATTACACCCCTTCACACCTCCAAAGAAGTGGTTTTTCGATCGCTTTTTCTCATTTTTGAAGTTTTTTGAGTTTGTTTCTCGCATGACTCTCCTCCAAATTAGACTAGGAAATTGAAATTAGGTATGTATATTTAATAGGGACCCGTAGATGTAACTTTTGAGGGTTGGTTTCGATTTAATTCCAAGTTTAAGATTGCAGAAAAATGTTCAAATCAACTAAAATACTACGTACAAATTGCAAAGATGCTAAACATTGGAAAATTGATTTCAAAACTCAGCATCTGGTTTAATCTATAAATATGTTTTATATGTAATACGCCTGTATTTTTTGTTCAATAAGCAACTAACGAATTTCTTTTCTTTGTTTCTATGTTTTAGGTGAGTATTTACCGGAATTTCATTGCAATACTTATGTATACTGGTGTGAGAGAACATAGAAGATACTGCCATAGATACAAGTGCGTTAGCTCGATGTCGACAGTACACTCTTCATTTTACTCCTGGAAAAACTTGGACCATTTGAACGACGACGGGTACCTTTATTATGAAAAATCGATATTTATGATTTGAAAACACTTGTAATTTTGATTACGCTGGTTCCTTGACCGACCTTCAGCGTCGCGTCATTTCGAAAATCGGAACACAAATTTCGTAATCAATTTACATCGTGATAACGTTATACCGAGCGATGACAACAAGACGTGGAGTAATATGTCTTCTCTCCGCGTACGACTGCGTATTTACACACTTGTGCTGTGTAAGTACGCCTCTGTGCATTTGCCTTAGCGCGTCGGCTGCGACCAAAAACTAGGCACAAAAAATACCAAATTTGTTAACACGAAGCGTACCAATGCGGATGGGTTGCATCATCGATACGTGCTCATTTTTCTTTCCCCTCTTCCCCTCGGCCTGTTGTGTATAACTGATTTCTTTTCTTTTACGTTCGATTGTCCAATTACGCTTACCATTATAATAACACAATACGTGTACGCGCTGTATATTTTCATCGTCATCGTCACGAACTTCAACATGTAACCCTCTCTTTTCCTCTTTTTCTTACTTTCATTTCTTCGTCCTTCTGAGGTGTTATTTCTATTACGTCATACCCGAATCCCTACGTTTATACTTAACATGTGCGCAAATTAGGGATATGCTCGTAAATAATATTTTCTATCGATAGTCGATCCTGGTCAAGTTGAGAAAGACGTTCTAAAAAGATAACATTTTATCGTGATAATTATTAATGATACGATAATGATGAAAAGCGAAATATTTTATTAATATGTATCGATAACTATATGGGTTACTTCCCTGTTGGATCCTACATCAGAGTAGTAATGTAGGTTAATTTTCTAAATTGAATTTACCATACTCATCAGATTACATCTTTTTAGGGCAATTAAAAATAGTCATACCGCTATGAAATTTTCAAAAAATTCGCAGCGTTGTCCTGGCATATGAATAGGTAGTTGGAATAGAAGAGGGGGAACAGGAGTGACGCTCAAAGTCCATGTTACTATGTTTTATTCTGCCACCGATATCGTGGAAATAAAGAACGTAGTTAGCATAGATATGAGTGCGGGCAGATGCGAGTTCAATCATTACAGTCCACCCCCCCCCCCCCCCATGGGTAAAGGTGTACAGGTATCTATAAATTAAATAAATGAGTAATCTCAAAATTTCAATCCAGTTATCAGTCTAAGTAGTGGACCTTGTACATTAACATTTTTTTTTAAATAAATTCTGCCGTATAAAATTTTTGCCCATCTTCGTTATTGAAAGGACGGCGTTCATTTGAATTTTGTAAACCTTTTTAAATAATCAAGATAAACAAATTTTATATACGATCAAAAATGCTACAAAATATGTCTACCGCAAGGTTCACTATTCAAAACTACGAGTTGGACAAATTTTTCGTTCTCGAAATTTTTCATGCTGGGTAATTAGGGCAGTGTAAAATTTCGAGAACAAGTAATTTTTCCAAATCTTGGTTTTGAATGATGAACCTTGTTCTAGGTTACTTTTGCAGCAATTTTGGTCGTATACAAAACGTGCTCATCTTGA
Organism: Ferrisia virgata; assembly: GCA_900060175.1. Taxonomy (NCBI): domain Eukaryota; kingdom Metazoa; phylum Arthropoda; class Insecta; order Hemiptera; family Pseudococcidae; genus Ferrisia; species Ferrisia virgata. Next base: position 15,995 of record FIZR01006112.1, read on the forward strand.
TTTTTTTAAAGGGCTCGTACAATTCAGAAGGATGCTGCCGCTTCAATAACGAAAATAGACAAAATTTGTACATGACGAAAATTGTTGGAAAACTTTTTGTCTACAAGGTCCATATACTATGTAGATTGATAGTTGGATCGATATTTTGAAATTGCTCACTTGTTAAATTTTTAGATAAAGAAAGGTTAGATGAGCATCTTTGAAGTCGCGTCCGCCCCTTATTAAACATGGTACACATCTATGCCAACCAGGATATGTTGATATTGAGAAAGAAAAAAAAAGCATTTTCAAGGATACCAGAGGGAACCACCGGTCTAAAATATTTGATAAATGTCTACAGCAGTTTATGAAATACTCCGAATTTTATGAGATAGTTTCTCAATCGAAGGCTCTACAGGTCCCCCTGGGATTTTTCAAGTCCATTTTAAGGGCATATGTAGAGTCGGAAAAGTTTAAAAAAGCTTTACAGATATTCTATCCTCTTCCCCCCTCGCCCCCCGTCCACCTCACTCAGCGAGATAGGAAAATTTCTAGCTGGCCAAAAATCTGAAACTCGGTCGTTAGGGGTTTTTTGAGGCGCTGAACTCATTTTCGTAAACATTTTCATGCTCGGATGTAAAGTGCGGGGGAGGGGAGGGGGTCAATTCTATTTCGAGTGGGTATCAGAACGTATGTTTTTCAGCATTCTAGATTCAAAATTTCGGTGTTATTTTTTCGAAAAAAACATGCAATTTGATATCCTACTCGAAATTTTGATTCAAGTTGAATTTTGAGCTTCCACTTCCACCCTGCTATGCACTTTTTCGAAAAAATACCGTCGAAAATCGGAATTTTACTTTGAATTGAATTTTGATTCCCCTTTCTGCGACCTTTTTGACTTTTTCGAAAAAAGTAACACCGGAACTGAGTACAGAAGCCAGAAAACGTAAATATTGGTACTTCGCTCGAAATTTTGACTTCGCTCACTCACTCCCGTCCGCCTCCCCTCCCTCCATTGATCTTGAGGATCAAAATTTTTTCCAAAATGGATTCAGCACCTTGGAAAACTCTCCAATATTGGAATTTCAGTTTTTTGGCTCCTTGAAATTTTCTCGTCTCATGATTTCACTTTCAGTCAGTTATAAGCATGGTTTGGGCCATGTTACCCTTTCACTCAATCTAAAACTAGGCCAGTTTTGGCAAAAATTAATAAGCATAGATGATAATGCACATTTGAAGGTGGCAATCTATAAGAAGCGTGGTTTTCAAACCACACCGTTGTGAGCTTTTCCATGCCAAATAGATCTGCTTGCAGACGGTTGAAACATCTGAAACTAAATCGTCTGAATGCTGTAAAACATACTGCGCTTAATTTTTCGTCATTTGGTTTATGTTGGTGGTTTTTTCATTTGTATACTTATTTTTGATTTTTGACCGTCTGAAAAATTTCCCATCCCACTGTGGGACCCCCTCCCTCCCTCCTCTTAGGTATCTTCACTTCTGAATCATGTTTGAAAAAAATCGAAATAGAATAACTTCCTTTAAGGTGCGTTTCTCTTAGCCCCCTCGACCCCCCCCCCCTGTAGTAAGAGGAAAAATCGCGAATACGCTCAACAAATGGTCTTTAACCAATGTCTCACACGAGACCACCCAGGCTATGTTTAAGCTGCTATAGCATTTAACATGGGGCTAGAGGATAGTGTCCGATTCTGAATGCGAGTTTGGCATTGCCTCTTACGAACCACTCGCTCATTCCGTGGTAAACCGATACAGTATAAAATTTAAAAATTAAACTTTCACGGTGAAATTGTTTTTTTTTTTTTTTTTTCATCTGTTCATTTCCTTTGTAGTATTTTTACAGTGTCACGCGCAGATGCGACATTTATTATACACGTACAGTGAGCAACATAAAGGTTGAGACCCTACCAAAAAAAAATTCAGAACGCTCTAAAAGGGATAAAAAAGCATGGGTAAATGGCGAACTTGCCAGGTATGATTGGTAGGACATTACTAATGAGGTATTATGTAAAAAATTACGAAAATAAGTTGAAACAAAAAAGTTTCAGCCAAAAATATGCAGAAGGTGCTAAAAACATACGCAACGTAATGATTGAGACCATATGATTCACCAGTATTTTCACGCCTTTGTCCCAAGTATGAGTCATCGGTACGTCGGATAAGGTACTACACACAAATGCGTTACGCACGTACGTACAATATGCGTTTGTACCGCATCGAAAAATTCATAAAATTTTGATTAAATGCTCTCGAAATAAAAAATCCTGATTTCAATGTAAAATACATAAGAAATTCAATCCCTTTTTACAATTTGAGCCATGGAACTGCGAATAAATTATATCGCAGCCTCCCAAATAAATAAAATGATATAAAATAGAACAC
>FIZR01006117.1:0-21110 GCA_900060175.1 Ferrisia virgata
TACTGTAACTGCTTTCTGTACCACCCTAGCCTAGTATTGGGGCAATGTCAGATGTCCTAGCAATACTTTCTACATGTGGAGTGTAGACAAGACCAAGTCAAACCATTCATTTTCATAGAAAAGTCCGAATTTTTAGTATATGGATTACAAAATTGAAAATAAGAAACAATGCTGGTTGTACACAACTTCATATTTCCTCTGTCACAGAATGTTATGCATCGTGGAACATGATATTTCTTTTCCCCTGCTGGGAATTTCAAAAAGTCTTCTAAAATAGTCTATCAATTTGCCACTTCATTTTTAGGGGCTAGGTATGCTACCTGAAAAACTGATTTACTTTGGTGGTCAACTTGATATCCATCACTAGCATAATTTGTTAGCAGGTCTGGTTTGTCTTGGGTACAAGGGGGATAAATTGCCCTATGTACCTAGGGCATATATCTGAAAGCACGAATTGTAAACAAGTAGTGGGGAGGAGGGGTAAAAGGTTATGAAATGATGCAATAAATTGATGAAGATGGTTACTTTGGATATGGGATATGGCAGGGTTTGAGTAGAATCGAATCAAATCATATAATACCGATTTGAATAGGAAAATTCGTTTTAAAAGAATTATTAAAATTCGAATAGTAAAAAAAAAGCTTTGCAACGCGTTGCTTTTAGAGCCTGGTTTTCTTTAAGTTAAGGAAATACACGAATTGACCATTCTCAGGATTAAAAAAGATGTCCTTTGGGATATTATTCCTTCAGTAGTGGTAGGGGTAAAAGACTAAAGGTAGATATTCGAATGAATATCTGAAACACCGAAAAGGTACGTTTAGGACAATTTCAAAATCTATACTTCCAAGCTCAATTTGGAAGAGAGATATTGGTGTCACAAATTCAAAAAAAAAGAAAAACCGACTTTCAGGGCTGTGAAAGGGTACTGAAAAATTGTAAGTACCAAAAGGCGTATTTAGGTCCTCTACTAAAACAATAAAGGCTTCCACTTGCACCAAATGTAAAAAGCGATTTGACGGTAGATTCTTAATCTAGAATGTATTCAGACAAAAAGAAGCTTGGGTGCCATTTCTTCTAACCCCTGCCCCTCCGAGCATCTAGCCCTCCTTTTTAGGAATGCACGTAACTCCTCTTCCATTTTTTCTACAAAAAAAATTTTCAAGTAAAAGTTTTCCCTGGAAAAATTCTGAACATTTTTAGTTCTTACAAAAATTGCGTATGGAGCAACCTATGCGCCCAAAAACTCAAAAATGTATTTAACGAATTTTCTTCGAAATCAAGTTATTCTGGTCCATTTTATAAAATATCGAATACAATACAAAACTAATAATAACAGTGAGTATCCGATATGTTCATCGCAATACCCACACCCCTCACTCCTCACCAGAAACTTCTCCTCCCCATTGCAAGGTTCAAAATAAATGGTACGACACTGAGGGCAAATTAAACATTTTTTTCATGGAACCCTACTTCTCATCCCCATTCTCCAGAACGGGTCGAATCACTCATTTTGAACGTTGTATGGGAAGGAGGGGTTGCCGGTGAAGGGAGTGGTATTGCGGTCAATATATTGGATGTAAAATTTAATTTTAAATACATTTTATGATTACTAATTTTGAATTATATTTATTTTTCATAATAAACGAGAATAACTTGAATTTGAGCATTTCGATACACATATTTTTGAGATTTTGGGCACAAAGGTTGCTTCAAATGTAATTTTTGTAAGAACCAAAAATGTAGAAAACCTTTCTGCAAAAAACTTTCTCAAGAAATTTTTTTCTGTATAACCAACAGAAGACGAGATATGTGCATTTCGGAGCAAAGGAATGGATCCGCGAAAGAGGAGGGACTAGAAAAAAATGTCACCCAGGTTTATTTTTGTCTGCATACGTTCTAGATTAAGAATCAGTCATCAGATTATTTTTTATATCATGAGCAGATGGAAGAAGTAATTTGACTATACTATAACAATTAGAAAAGGTCGCAAATTTCTCATTCACCTTTTAACCAGCTTCAAATTGAACCAATAAAGAAATTGGTTGACAATAAAATTGTGTTTCATTTTTCAAAGCTGAAGTAGACTTTTTTTCGATATTTTTCTTTTCTTCGGGCTTTCTTTATAAAAAGAAATTCGAAGTTTACCGCAACTAACTCGACTTAACCCTAACAAGCTACCACACTCTGTACATCTGCACAATGCACACTGTACTAGGCATTTCCATCAAAATAATGAACTCGTCTGTAGGTGGAGAAAATCATTCACTTATGTAACACATTCACTCGTTCAACTACAGCATAATAGGTATTTCAAGAGAATGTATTGTTACTAACAATATACCTACATATGTACTTGGGCCATAATTGTATATATGTAATGTACGCAGTAGGCGTACCACACATCAAGATGATTGGTTCGAAGTGGATCTTAACCTGTACCAGACGCTAAAGGCTTAAAGGTTAGGTTATATCATCAATGAAATGGACTAGAATAGAAGAAAGACTTTTCAATTTACTAATTGCTTATCTCAAAAGCAGCCAGCAAAAAGCATACACATATAAACGTTAATAGCGAGGTGAACACCGAGCAGATGGAAAAAATAGCTGAATTTGATTTGAACGAACGACGGAACTACGCAAATATGCAACATGAAAGTTCAACGCTGAGCTAATAATAAATTTAATAAATGGTCTGTTATTACACTTACCACTCATAAAGTTATAGATTATTGGATTGATGGCGCTGTTGGCGTAGCAAAGCCAATGTGTAAGATTTGACAACGCTGCTGTTAGATCATTTTGATATAAGCTGATTAAGTTTCTGAAAACAAAAATAACAAGATGGTTATCGAAATAATCAATTTCACGCTTTCAATTGAGCACTGGGTATGCGATAGGGTAGACCGAATTTGACTTTTTATGAGAAATCTGCAAACAGCAGGGTCACTTTAGAGATTAATTGACCTAAAATCAACGAGGGAAAATTTTCAGTCTTTCAACTCAATTTTTTCATTGATATGAATTTTTTTTTTAATTTCTCAACAATTTGAGAAAAAATGATTGTAATCACGCTAAGCAGCGGCGATGGTGGTGAGGGGGGCTTATTACATTCAAAAAGATTCCCAATACCATTAGGAGCTTTTTCAGATGTTAAGAGCAGTGTTTTTCTCACTTTATTCGAGATATTTAACGAACCACTCGACCTTTATTTCCAAATTTTTTACAAGAAATACTAAACCATACACGTTACATTTCGGGCAAAACGAATGTCCCTAGCTCCTTACCATTTTGTGATAAAAAGTTGGAAATTTTTAAAAATGACCTCAGATCCGTGTATCTTTTTCCTTGCAATGATTAGGATAGGCAAAACATTATACATACGTGCAATTTGAGTTGCTCCACTTGTATCATACAAGAAGTAGAAATCTTTCGAAGCAAAACACCCTGTATACCTAATGATTCCATTTTTTTTTAAATATCAAAATTTTTAGTTCAACTATTTTTAAAATGTATAAAAATTATTGAACTTCAATTCAGTTTTGCAATTTTAAGAAATTAAGTAAGAAAGCTGAAATTTTTACACCATCATTTTGAGATGATGTTTTTGAACCATCTGATGGAAAATCAGATACTATAATGCATACCATATTCAAAAATTAGTGTCTCGTGCCAATTAAAAGGGGTGATAATAAGGGGGGAGATATCTTCTTTGACTTAGAAAAAGACTAGTTCCTTGACTAACGCTCGTTCAAATCAAGTCAAGGGCTGAAATTAGCTATGTAAATGGAGCAGGGTTCTAGTTGAACTTTTGTTAGAATTCGAGTTTTTAATATCATTGCACCTCCCCCCCCCCTTCTTCAGTTCTTCAAAGCAGTTTTATGAGCGGCTCTAGATGGTTTTCTGTACTACATTGAGCTAAAAGATTGAAATTTGGCACGTTGAATCAGTAAAGGGGCCTAGATGTGCCTTTTTCCAACACAGCTCTTTCCTTTACTTTTAGTATATAATTTTTTTCAGCCTAGATTTTATAGAAGTCTTATATGTATCACAGCGATTTCCCTTGACATAATTAGCCTGTGTCATAAATCAATATTAGAAAGAATGTTTTCCTACATTGCAAACAGCATATTTGAGGTACCACATCATAGATAAAGGACAAAGCATGTTTAGTACAAAGTAAATATGCGTAAAATCACATCGTGTAAATTCGTTTATATATCCTGCAAAGATAATATCCTGTACGCATTACCACAACGATAAACATCATGCAACGAAGAAATATGCGGCTAAAGTAGGTAAGTAGGTAAGTATACCAAACTACCTACATTTTATAAGTTTCTAATAAACAGATAATGAAACAGATACCGTGTCATTCATTAGAAACACGAGGTCGCGGTAGCAAAAGCGATGGCGATTCTTAGACATTGTTTTTAACACCATCGCGGTCGCCATCCTGTAGACCAACTTTAACAAACATACAGCACACGCCGACGCTAAAATTTCAGACGAAGATGGATAATTATTTCATTTCTACCTTATAATCCGACCGTAGAGGTAGTTTCGCTTCAAAATTACGTCGTCGTAAACTTTAATAGTTTCTGATCGACGTGGTTACAATTTATTGATATTATATACAAACTCGTCTGGTAAGTACTCATTTCTTTGTAGCAACATTACAGTACAGTAGAGTAAAGTAAAGCTGAATGATGTGGCGCGAAAATTACCTTCCAAGTATCGAACGTGTAATGTGCTACGCGACGTTAAACTTTGTGTGGCATTTTGAGAAATTCGAGCCATTATAATGATCTTAAAATTGGTCGTCAAAAGCCCCTATCCCTTACACGCCTACGAAGTAATCATACCCTGACCAACAATGTAGCGACACCGTTCAACTTCGCTTGGTGTTATATTTACTTTGGTACCTTCTTTGAAAACCACAATTTTGAAGTCTCGACCGGCGATTTTGAGTAGGATACCTGGTTCGATTGTACAGCGTTATTTTTCCTTTGGCTGGGTAAAAAAAAAAATTCGATTCATTAAGCAGGGAAATAAAGCGGCACGTGTGAGAAAATTGGTGTGCAACGTTGCCATTGCCATTTCGCCATTTTCATACGCTACATTTAAAATAATCAAGGTTGATGCGAAAAGTGCAAAGTTAAAGTAGAGTGATTTTCACACATAAAATGGAAATAGTGGTGAAATTTTTCGAATTAATGACGCGATGCAGTTTGCAAGAAAAAATTCCAAGGATATACGCCTCCTCTTTGAATGTAAATAGCTTAAGAGTAAAATTTCATTCTAAACGATCCAAATAATTCTAAAACATAAGACAGGGGTTCCCAACTGATTTTTAAAACTTTCTCAGAAACATAATCCAAAAAAAAAAAAAAAAAAAAAAAGAAAAAAGGGTTCCCAACTGATTTTTAAAACTTTCCCAAAAAAAAAAACCAAAAAAAAAAAAAAAAAAAAAAGGCAAGAAACTGGTTCAGTGATTCCCAAATCAATGAAAAATTTCCAGACAACAACAATCATGCATTAAAAATGAAAGAGTTTACGGTCACATGCTGAAACCAGTTTAGTGTTGCAAACAGTCAAACAATAAAGAATTGATGAAAATTCAAGGCATAATCTATAAACCAATTTCTGAAGAATAATGAAGTTCTGAAACCAGTTTTAATGTCTCTACAAACTGTTCATATTTTATACGAAAATAAAAAAAAAATGCAACGAGAATATTGATTGAAATTAACAACACAAAAATTTCACAGGCGCAGGTCACCTGGAACCTATAAACTGGTTTCTGGAAATAATTGATGTTTTGAAATCGGTTTCAACAACCATAAAACCGGTTCATATAATTAATAAGATAATAAAGAAATGAGCAACATTTGTAGATTGTATCAATACATTGTATAGATGTACACAAACAAGATTCCACAGGTACATTTGAAACTGGTTCGATTACCTTCACTTTACTAAATGTTTGAAAACTTTGGTAACAAGAAAGGACGCCAAAATAAATACTGTTCATTGCTAAAAATGGACCTGTTTTTTCTCGCAGTTATAAAACCGGTTCGATAAGTGGCAACAAAAACTGGTTCCTATAGGCCAGTTTAAAGATGTTGATGATAAATTTTTAAAAACAAAGTTTAGCCAGTTCTCTAAAAATAAAAATAAAAAAATAACTACAGATTTATGCGATTCTACACCACTTGAATAGTTCACAAACCAGTTTCAAATTTTTTAGAAAAACGAAAATGCAAAAATCAATTTTGATTTGAAAGTTGCACGCCAGTACATTGAACGTATAGTTGCGCACTTGTATTCTTTAAGACATTTGAAAACTGGTTGCGTAGTTTCTGATAAACTTTCGATTATACTGCAGGAACAAACTGTTAAGAAGTGTCAATAAACGTAAAACTGAAACTAGTTCAATGATTTTCAACATCAATAAATCTTGGAAACTACTGAACCGGTTCTCGTAGGTCAATGAAGACTATATTTGCAATTGGATAACTCAGTAGAGCATGGTTTGAATAACATATTCTTGCAACCGATTTGGTGAACAGCAGTCAATTTTTGAAACTACAAAACCGGTTTTCATTAATTAATAAAGATTGCATTTATAACTGGGCAGCCTAATGGAACATGTTTTCTTTTTGTGCACTATATTCACGAAACCAGTTTGATGATTGAGAATCAATTTCGAGACCCACTGAACCAGTTTCCAATCGTCAATAAAGATCATATTGTATAACTGAGTAGCCAGGTGGAATACAGTTTGCATTCTATATTCTTGCAACCGGTTCGATGGACAACAATCATTTCTGGGAAGTACTAAACCGGTTTTTGTTGTTCAATAAAGATTGCATTTATAACCAGATAGCCAAATGGAACATGTTTCCTTTTTGTGTGCCATATTCTCGCAACTGGTTTGATGAATAGAAATAAGTTTTGTGAACAATTAATCCGGTTTTCGTTTGCCAATGAAGAATATATTACGCCACTGACTAACAGAGTAGGACCAAGGTTTGTATGCCATATTCTTGCAGTCGGTTCACTGATTGCAAACGCAACGAACTCAAAATGTCAAAATAAGGCGAAACTGGTTTAACAACTCGCAAAAGATGCAAATTTTGGAACCATTCGCCTCACTATTTCCGAAAATGATAAGATGAAGATGGCATTTTTAAAAAGTGAAGGAATATGTTTTTTACACAGTACTGACAAAAGACATTCTATAATTTTGAACCAAATCAAACAACATGCTACACACTAAGGAACTGTAAAAGAGTAAAAATATGGCGAGACTAGTTTAATAACTTCCAAAACATGTAAATTTTAAGAACATCTAAACCAGTTTTGAAATTGAGAAATCAATTGACATTCAATGTCCCAAAAAACTTCTCAACGTCAATTTTATACGACCATGACAAATGTAGAATTTAATTTACTTCCATAATTATTTTGTAACAGAAAAAAACTGCAAATCCAACTGAATTTTACCCATATTCCGTTATGCCAACAAAAGAAATTACTGAACGACTAAGACAAACAATTTACAGTTCAATGTAATCAAGACGTAGATTACCCGACGTTTAATAAATTTAAAAATAAAAAAAATAAACACAATTGAAGAAGCTATGATGCTACGTATTGCCTACCAAATTAAACATACGGCAAGGTATAAAAATTTTTCAACAACCAGAAGCTTCTCTAACAAATTCTTTATTGCTAGAGTAAGCACTAAAAAAAAAAGAAAAAAAAAAGAAACAAACAATTTACATGTAATTTTCAAAAGACATTAAATATATACAACAAAATTACAGTTTCAACCTCCGCCTCCTTCTTTCGTTTCATCGTCAAGAAAAAAAACTGCTGAAAATTCCCCACAGACAATAAAAATTTACCATTAACAAGACGCTGCACTGGTGATTAAAAATCTTATCTTAGCAACTCGTGCTGATTCGTAGCTGTACGCACAATCATCGTAAAAATTTTCCACGAAAATTTCATTTCGACTCGTATACACTTAAAAATCTCAAAAAACTTCAATCAAATAATTGTAGACTTCTTCTTGGGTGGGAAGGGCTTTACCAACGCATGAAAATCCCTTCATAAAATTGTTTTTAAAACTTTCTACCTAATCATGCATCACCCGACCTCATAGTTATTAGCAAATCGAGGCGTGTCAGCGATTAAAACACGTTGCAACGAACGATTGTAGTTTAAATTTTCAAATCACGAAAGCCAAGCTGACAAGTTGGCGTTGAGAATTAAATCGAGCACGAGGATAATTAAAAAAGAAATTCAATAAACGAGTCGGTTATACATAGTTGAACGTATCAGAAGAAAAAAAAAGGAGAAAAATTTAGAAAAGTTTTGCTTTCGGTTGAAGTCGAGTTAAAAAAAAAAAGGGTAGGTAGGTATTAAACGCAAACGTAGCAAAATGTTTAAAAAAGTATAAAAATATTGACTTTTCACACAAGACTTGGCAAAATTGAACGAAATCTTTTCGTTTGAAAGGTATCTAATTTATTTAGCCGACTCGTTTGTTGCGTAATTAAACGAAAATCTTGATTAAAACTTAATTAATGTGAAGTGAAGTGAATTGTATCGTACCTTAAAATATTTAATAAATGAACGGGAAAATAGCATATGGCGAACATGACCACGACTGCTACCAACATTTTGGCTGCTTTTCGTCTCGATCTCAATTGACTTTCTGTTGTACTTCCTGTCGGTATTCTTCGATTGTTCAAAGCTGTATAAAAGTTCAATAATAAATGTTATTACGTTATAGTATCAGAAACACGAGGAATATACGAGTAAGTAAATAAATCAATTATTTCTCGATAATTCATCTTGATCACGCATCGATAAAGCTATAATAAATTGTAATTGGTGTAGGTATTTTCGTTTTTATTTTATCTTAGTACTGGGTAGGTAGGTAGGTAGGTAGGTAGATACTAGATATCCGAGGTACTAATAATACAAAGAATAAATGAAATTACCAAACACGAGCGACCTTACCAATTTGAGAAAATGATTATAGCAATGGAATTCAATTAAATTCTTTGCAGCTATATTTAAAATGGCTCCCTTTGTCTCGATTCATCAAAAAAAAGATCAAATCGTAGGAATCCTCTGCCTCTGAACTAATAATCTTAACAAAATATTTTGTACGCTCACACGAAAAATCCATTTCTTAAATATAGAGAGCAAATGGACAGATTGAATACCGAGTACAGCGTTTCAATTTATAATTTCTTAAGCCTGATTTTCCAAGTCATATTATCAAATAAAAGCCAACTATTATTACAGGGTGTCCACCATTTCAACAAATTTCAAGGGAAAAAAATTACCAACTTTTCATTTCGAAATTATTTCACTACAATATTTGAAACCAAAAAATCTGTCCCCTCACCTCCAAAAAACCTTCGCTACTCAAAAAATTTTCTTCATAAAACTTTCATTTTTTTTCTAGCGTTGACCCAACTCTAAATTTAAAAATTTTTACTATTTTCCGATCTCAATGGATCTTCTTCTGACTTTTCAAGTGCACTGAAGTTGTTTTTTTTTTACGTATTTCAAAATGAATTTGCTAAAAATGGAGAAAAGTGCTGCGCCGAAATAAATTTCATCATAGTTGACACATTTCATCCATTTCACACCCTTGACAGCAAATTTTCATTTTTTTGAACCGTACATACGGTATTTTTGTACGTTGAGATGTCTATTGAAGGCCCCAGGAAAGGGTAAAAGCAGTTTAAACTGATCTCGAATGCACGAAGATAAATGTATTAACATTTTTCAACTTTGAACCTCCCCCTTAACAGCTGAATAAAGATCGAATGATCAATGGTTGTCAAAATCGAATCCGTGACCACAAAAAAACCCCCTTGTATTAAATTCATTCAATTTTTGGCTCCCTGAAATTTACACCTGACTAGCACAGGCGTAAATTATTCATTTCAAGAGACATTTTCAAGTGTTCGTACCCATGATCACCAAGGAAAAAAGTAAAAAAACTAAAATGTTTGCCTGACTCAATTTTTCGAATATTTTAGCATAATGAACATATTCCCTTGAGAAAGTTGTAAAATTTTAAAATACCCCCCCCCTCCTCCACACAATAAGAGACAGTTCAACCTTTTCTTATTTTAAATAATAATGGGAAGTACTACGTAAGAAAAATGCCACTAAACGTAAATCAAGCAAATTTTTGAGAATTATTTGTGTTAATTGCAGATTGACATAAGCAATTTTTTTCTGCATAACCCTCCATCTCTTGGAGAAAAAAGGTCAAAGAAATAGAAGAATGTAAGTTTTGATATTTTAAATGTAATTAGTACAATTTTTTTTCTTCTTTTTTTTTTTTTTATTTAATACTTGTCACTTGGTGATTTTTCACATTCCGATTTGAAATCTTAAAATCAGTTTAGGGTCGAGCTTAACTGTTGACGAGACAACTGATGACGGAATTTCAACTCAAAAGTCATAAGATCAATCCGAGGTCAAGGTCAACTGTTGACGAGTTAACTTTCTTCAAATTTCCTTAATATTTCAACTTGAGATCATAAAGTCAATCTAGAGTCAAGGTCAACTGTTTATGTGTCAACTTTAAACATCTTCAATTTTCCTCAACATTTCAACCTTAACTCATAAAATCAGCCAGGGTCAAGGTCAACTAATTTTTCTCGACATTTCTATTTGAAATCTTGAAATCAATTCCGGATTAAGCTCAACTGTTGGGGATCGATTTGAGGTCAAGGTCCACTGTATTGACGAGTCAACTTCAAAGATTTTCCAATTTTCCTCAAAATTTAACTAAAAATCATAAAATAAGTCCACTGATTTCTTTCCAGGTCATGAAAATATGTCCCCGGATGTTAGTCCAATGATGACGTCATATTGTTGACGGTTCACTAATAACATCTCTAATTTTCCTCAACATTTAACTAAAAATCATAAAATAAGTCTGCTGATGTCTTTCCACGTCAGGAAAATCTGTGCTCCGATGACAGTCCAATGATGACGTCACATTGTTGACGGTTCACTAATAACATCTCTAGTTTTCCTCAACATTTTAACTTGAAATCATAAAATAAGTCCGCTGATGTCTTTCCACGTCATGAAAATCTGTCCCCGGATGTCAGTCCAATGATGACGCCACATTGTTGACGGTTCACTAATAACATCTCTAATTTTCCTCAACATTTCAACTTAAAATCATAAAATCAATCATTCATAAAATAAGTCCAATAATGATGTCCCACTGTTGATGGTCCATCAATGTCATCGAATGATGACGGTCAATTGTAGACGTTTTTCCAGAATGCGCTATTAAACATCTTTCGATGTTTATAAGATTGTTAAATTGCCAAAACACTAAACTGTGCACCCCAATGTTCCCTAAACGGGAGGTCCTAGATGTTTTTTTTATTTTTTATAAAGTGGTAGGGGTACGGGGAGATATCGAAGGGAAATTATCCATTTTGTCACGATAAAATGTATGATTGAAACACCACGAAATTTTTTAATCAAAAATTAGTAGGGCATAGACACTCGTGGGCGGAAAGTGTTGGTTGCTTTCGGGGGGGGGGGGGGGTTACTATGATTCAGCCAGTGTGACCAATGGAATGGACTAAATGAAAAAAAAAATTATACTCAATCTATGAATTAAAAGAAACACCGCTTCGCGGAAGACTTTTTTTTTCGCTCATCGATCTGGTCACTCTATATCTGGAGTCTCCATATTCACTCTATTGATGTGTCCATATCGAGACGGGACACCATGTATTCGTGATTAACAATTACGCAGGTAGCATCATTAAAAACTCACCATTTTGGTACAATCCGGCGTTATTCATCATTTTGACCGTCTCCGTGTGACCAGGTATGTTATCGGATGTCCATAGAACTCGTACGATTTGAAAATACGCTACAGTCATGAACAGCAACGGTACCACATACAATAAGCTTATTTTCGCCACTTGGTATATGGTTTCGTAATCATTGGACCACGATGCCGTACATTGGGTAAAATATTGCGTACTTATTTGCATATCTTGCCTTGGAACAGTTTTTAGTACAACCAATTCCGGTATATCTGCCAACAAAATAGTTTCCATAGGTATAAGTTATAAGTTATACTTAATCGTTATATACCATATAGGGAAAAATCGTTTTTACGAGTACGTACGAGGTAGCTATAGGTATCTTACAAAAGTTTTTTAATACGCGGTTAAAAAGCCTTCAAAAGCTACCATTATTGCGCGTGTGTTTCGAGATGGAAAATTTCACTCGTTCGCTTCAGACGACTTAAATTAAAAGTTGCTGTGGAAGTACATATTGTGCCAAGTACACGATGACATGTGACAATTACCTGCCTACCGATATTATCGTCGCGTCGCGAACGAGCGAACGAAAAGTTTTCTCCACTTTTTGCACAAGAGGAGATATCATTTTATCGTATACAACGACGACGACGACGATATTTCCTTCAAAATACAACCACCGTACACGTAGATGTGTAGATACGGTGGATTATCGAGCGCAGGGTGTTTCGTCTCTCTTTCTTTTTTTTTTTTTTTTTTTTTTCAACGAATGACAGATAAATTTTTTTTTTTTTTTTTTTATTTCAACGAATGACAGATAAATTAGCTCAATTCTCTGGTGTAGTAAGAAAAGAAAGTAAGATTGTTTTGGAACAAGTACTAAAACTCAAGGTACCAGAAGAAAGTTTCTAGGTTTTTTTCAACCCTTCTAATTTAGAGATTCAATAGTGTGATTGGTGTGGATTCCACAACGATTGTATTGTGTTTTAATAAATTAAATTGATTGACAGCCAAATTTTGTGAAATTGATTGATAAGTAATGTAGGATCAGGCTCGAAAAAAAGTACATCAGACACTCACATAATAAATGATATTTTCAAGCAGAAATGACTCGCAAGGCGACCAATATTCAACGTGGTTTTGGGTTAAGATTATTCATCACAAACATAAATTCGTGTATAATGAATAAAATCAAATTATCGCAGGGGTTCTCAAAAATTGTGATCATTAATGGGTGAAAAGATCGACGTTACATTTGAGATATTTAATCGATTTGAACGAAAATTCCTATCATGTGAATGGTGTGAAATGAATGCGATAAAAAATTTAAATCTTTGATTTGACCCTGATCCTTGATTATTTCACTCTCCACTAATTCAAAAATTTCATAATCTAGATACAAGGAAACTGAAGGGAATCCATTTTTTAATTTATTGGCACTATTGTGCGACAGTGGGTCATCCATAAAACAAAAAACAAAAAAACAATATTTTGAACTGGTTGAAAATTATGAAGCAAACATATGAGACTTCATCATTTCTCATCATCATTAGTAGGTCTCAGTTTCACCTATCACGGTCAGGGTCCTGTAAATTAGTTTTTAGCACAGAGCCCATTCGCATTTTGATGATGTCAGATCAGCTTGTTGCAAATCTTCCTCTCCCTCTTTTACCAAGGACAATACCAAAGATAATGTCTTTTTCGAGATTTCCGACTCCTCTGCTGTTCACATGTCTAAAATACCCTAGAATGCGTTTCTCACATAAAACACTTAGCCTAAATGACTCCTGTATTTCGTTAGCGATTGAAATGTTAGCACGTCATGCAGTCTGGAGTATCCTCAGAAACTTTGTCAGACGCACATCTCTAAGGCATCGATTCTATTACATGGGACATTATGCAGTCCGGCCTCCATCAGCTTTGGTGATGGAGCATACATATACCAAAGCGTTCACCTTTTCATATGCTCAGGGCTGTAGAACCTGGAAGACACTCGGCCCGTGTATCAATACAAAGTCCAAGTTTTTCGCTGACTATCTTCGCCAGGTTGACGAGCTCCGCCATTTCCTCATCATTCAAAGCAGTCGAGGTGGTATCATCTGCATACCGCAGCTTAGAGATTCTTCTTCCTCCAATAGAAATATCACCATGTACTCACTATGGATGTTGAATAACTGCGGGGATAATATGCATCCTTGACGCATTCCGCTTGAAAGGCCTCAGATTCTTCACCATCAACTCTCACCATCACAGAATTGAACTCATATAGGGACTCTATCAAATATACTAAATGAGCAGGAACATCCATTTCTCTTAAAACTTTGAACAGCTATTTCAAATTTACGCTCTCAAAGGCTTCGACGTAATCTATGAAACACATCACTGCAGGTATGTTGACATCCTTGCCCTTATGGTGCTTCTTCCTGGCATGAACCCGGCTTGTTCAGGTGGAGTTTTGTGTACATACGCCTTGATCCCGTTGATTGCTGCCGTGTGGAATTAGAGCGATTTTTCGATAATTAGAATCTAATCTGATATCTCCTTTCTTATGCAAGGGAATCCGTACCAACTTATACCATTCGATAGGTCAATTACGACGCTGCCATATCACACTGCTGAGTTGCCATACTGCTTTGATTTCGTTTTCACCAAGAGCCTACAAAAATTCAGCTTCAATACCATTGCAAGTAAGTGCTTCTCATTTTTTCATCTCATTCACCGCCTCCCTTACTTCATCAAGTAGGATGTTTGGCTGATCTTCTCCTGTCACTTCGACTGTAGGAACCAGTTGGTTTATCTCTGGTGTTCCACTGTCTTGGTACAACCACTCGCAGTATGTTTTCCAGCTGTCCAGGATTCCTTTAGAATCCTACACAAGTGTGTCGTCATCTTTCTTGATCTCGCGAGTTTGAGTTTTAAAATCTCTAGTGATCTTATATATTTTCTGGTATACTGCATTGGTCTCACTGCAGTGTGCGAATTCTTGTATTTCATTACAGGATCGCTTAAGGTAGGCTTCCCTGTCTCTACAACAACACTGCTGGACTGATCTGTTCAGCATCCTATATTTTTCGTTGTTGCCACAACATTTGGCTTGCCTATGCTGCTCTATAATCAGCAAAGTATCCTTTGTTATCCATGGTTGCCTCTTTTCTGATACCTGTTGTCTTTCCTTAATAACTGATTTACGTGCATGAGTAATCTTGGTATTGATGTATTTACACATGGCGTTTGGATCATTTGTCTCCGAACACGTGATATTTCCAATTTAGCATAGAAAAGTCCGTGCTTTCTTCTTTGGTCTTTTCACACGAATTCGCAGCCGTACTCCAGTCATCAGAAGTTGATAATCTGATGCTGTATCAGCTTCTGGATATGTTTTGGCTCTAATGATCGAAGATTTCCATCTTTTCTGGATTAGAACGTAGTGAATTTGATTATATGAGTGTGACCTTCATACGACTTCCACGTGTATAGTTTGTGATTATGTTGTTGGAACAAGGTATTGGCCAGCACAAGTTGCTGTTCCATGCAGAAATGGAGAAGTCTATCCGCAGGTTCTTTCCTTGTTCCAGGAAGTAATCAAGGTGATATCATCTGTACATTGCAGATTAGGGATTCTTCTTCCTCTAATGGAAATACCACCATTCCAATGTTCTGGAGCCTCGCGAATTATGTGCTCACCATGGATGTTGAATAACTAACTGCGGAGATAATATGCATCCTTGACGCACTCCTTGTTCAGCTTGAAAAACCTCAGATTCTTTACCATCAACTCTCACCACCATAGAATTGAACTCATATATGGACTCTACCAAATCTACTATATGAGCAGGAACTCCCATCTCTCTTGAAACTTTGAAGAGCTTCTTTCAGTTTACACCATCAACGACTTTGGCGTAATCTATGAAACACGTCACTACAGGTATGTGGAACTTTGTGCACTTTTTGATGATTTGCCGGACATTCATTATCTGTTCCCTAGTGCCTCTTCCTGGCATGAACGCAGCTTGTTCAAGCAGAATTTGCCTGTTTAGATACGCCTTGATCCAGTTGTTCAATATTGGTAACATGACTAAAACTTTAATCATCAATTTTGAGTCTCTTTTCAATTCCCTACAAAGAATAATACAAAAAGATTCACTTTAATTCTAACCAATCCTGAAATTGACAAAAAACTCCTCTAATGCCACCACCATCACATCGGATGATTGGACCTGAAATGACGTCCCTTCTTTCATTATACCATTCATCAGGAGCAGAAATCGTAAAAAAATTTTGAGCAAAATCAAAAGACTCAAGATCAGATTTTGGTTCTTTTTAAAAAGCCAAACAAAGATTGAGGAACAGAAAAACTGGAAGCTGTATGTATTCTTTTTCGTGAACGCAAGCTGTAAAAATTAAAGTATTGCGTCTACCAAGACAGAGCTGCGGCCCAGCAGCTTTTCTGCCCAACGAGTTCACCATTGCTCCACCGGGAGTGCTACTTGCTTAACACTTTTGAAATTAAATGAGCCTGCAGTGAAAATAACTGTCAGATAAGAGTGACAATGAGATTAAGAATGGACATGGTTCGGAGAATGTTAACAGAGATAAAAAAGCTTTGAAAAAACATCTTTCGAATGGTCCGAAGTACACAGATTTTTTTTCGGTACAGGGCATTTTTGAACCGATGAAATGAAAATCATTCAAGCACTTGTCTCACAGTAACAGTTACACTACCAACTTGAATATATTACGTTCGCATGATAAAAGCTTCATTATGCAATCGACTGGAGCGAAAACCTCAAATTGCTACCTTAATTACAGGAATAGATACAAGAGCTATATACAAATTACTAGGAGCTTCGAAAAGCTGCGAACATCTGGGGCAATAAAGGCTCTCTGCCCGAACCTTTACACGTAGTATGTTCAGCCAAGTAAAATCTATACTTCTATGTGTTATTACTGAAGCAACTTTAACTCACTCGGAATTATCATGAGTCGATAATAAAGCCGCAAATTGTACGAATTAAACCACGTCGAGCAGTTGAATAAGTAAATATGAGAAGATGGGTACATACGATGTAGGTATGATTTGTAACGCAAATAAATCATGGTCAAATTATTCAATTTGTACATGGAAAAACGTTCAAAGACGACACCGCTGACGTATTTTTTTTTACCCATGCACGAAACTACTACATACTTTTTTTCTTCATTGTAACTTGTTAGCGAAACTTTTTCGACATTCGCGTAGAAAAAACCCACGCTATTTTTCGCACGTTTCAGACGTACACGCGAACGAATTTCACGTTTTAGAAAAATTATTTGGGGATTTTCGGTTCGACGCGATGCGGCTATTTCGCCTTTGATATGTTCGTCGAATTGTTCTCTTTTCTGGAGGTTTTTTTTTCTTTTCCTTTGATCGAAAACGAATCGGTTTTACAACGTAGTGAAGCAGACGAATTTTTTTATGGTTAAATTATTCGTACAAATGGAAATTTTTAAGATGTTCGCTCGAGCATAGGATTCGTGTTACTTTTGACATTGTGTAATTTCAAGATCAGTGTGAGGTATGTCTGTGCACATTAAAGGGATAAAAATTTCGTGCCAATTAAAGTGTACGTATCTAGCTAGGTATTTGACACTCGTGAAACGCGCAAATATCCAAAATTACGTTTCGTTTTGGTTGACGCGTAGATTTGAAATCTTACTCGTATATGATAAGGGTACGCCATACGCGTATACAGCACGAAAAATGGCCAGCCTATGTGACGATTCGTTAACTTTTTCAAATAACATGACGAGAATATCGGAAAAAGAGGATTTTCTCCGTTTTCAAGGTTGAACTATATCAAATCGAGTTAATTTCCTCGGCCAATTCCCAAGGTTGGGGAGAACCTTTCTTCGGAATGTAATCCTGTTTATGGTATAACTCATATTTATATACGTTCATTTCTATCCGCAGGTATTTTTGAGTAACGATCATTAGTGAAGCTTACGGATAGAGGATGAAGTTTATGCTGCAGGTGGACCATTCTTACCAGCTATTTCTTTGTAACTTATGTCTCCATATTGGTTGATAAGTCTTGACTTGAGAGTTCAAAATTTCAGAATCTACAACCGTTACTAACCAGCTGAGCAAAACATGTCCACAGAAGTGATCTCTGGTGGTGGTGGTGGTAAAGTGAAGTACGCATGAAGAAATGAAATACTGAATTTGTTTTCAAGCCTCCTTCAACATTTCAATTTCGGAAGCTGATTTAGTTTTGAAATCGATCCAAGCACCGAAAGCTTAGCTTTTGAAGTGATAAGTTCTCTCATTTTTTCGTAAATATCTCGAAAATGGTGTAACGTACGTGAAAATGAATGGGAAATCTGTAGTCGCTAATTTTACGTTCTACAACTTCAGTTCTACAATATTTTTCTCCAAAGTTCTCCATTTTAGAGAAAAATAAGTTTTGAAGTTGAAATCTCGTAACTGGATCAACGTTTTTGTGCATATAAAAAGTTCGTTGGTTTTCTTATGCGATAATTCAAGTAAAACTTGACGGTTCGAGTTGAAACTTTTATCACATGCCCGATTTGAGTTTGAAAAGGCCTGTACATATTTTGATCTCAGTAATTGATGCTTAGAAAACAGAACTTTTGAGCTAGTAAGTTCATCTCATTTTGGGATGATAACTCCCACTAAACATGTTCGATCGATTTGAAATTTTTGGTAGATAGATAAAGTGTTGAAGAAAAGGTATTGAATTTTGGATTCGATTCCAGCTTTGAAACTTGAGTTGTTGAATTTCATAGTTTTTGACACTTTTTTGTAAATAAAGAGATCACAGTGCATTGTGGGCAAAAATGGATGGTAAACTGTTAGCCGAGAGTTTCATGCTTTAAAACATCTCGGTATTATGCAACTTTTCTCTCCAAAGTTTGTCGTTTTCGAGAAAAATTATGCAGCCTAAAAAGATTAATTTTTAACAATTTTTTTCATATAATAACCAGTTCAATTTTCACATATTAAACATTATTTTATGATTTTTTCTCCAATTTTTGTCAATTTTGTATCCAATTTTCGAAGATTTTTTTTCAAATTTTATCCACACTTCCAAAAGATTAATTTTTAACGATTTTTTTTCATATAATAACCACTTCAATTTTCACATATTAAACATTACTTTATGATTTTTCTCCAACTTTTGTCAATTTTGAATCCAATTTTTGAAGATTTTTTTTCAAATTTTATCCACACTTCCATCAAGTTACAAATAACTTTTCGCTATTTTTTATCAATTTTTGATGACTGTTGAAGATTTTTTTCATATTTTAGATCAATTTTCACATGCTTATTACGCACTTATTAACATTTTTTCGTGATTTTAAATTAACTTTTAGCACTTTTTACTCATTTTTGTCAAATTTCTACTCAATTTTCGATGATTTTTTTTTACAATTTTTGATTAATTTTCACCAATTTTTCAACATTATTTCATAACGATTGATCAATTTTCCGAATTTTTTACGCATTTCGTGAACTTATTTCCCAGTTTTCATTAATTTTTAATGATTTTTATTTATGAAGATTTCACTCAATTTCCAACATTTTCTCTCACTTGGAATCATACTTCGAAAATTTTTACCGATTTATTTCACATTTTACTTCAATTTTCACATATTTTTTAACATTTTTTTTGTAATTTTAGATCAATTTTTTAGACTTTTCAGCCAATTTTTAATGATTTATAACAAGTTTTTTTTATTTCAGGTCATTTTTCAACATTTTTTTTTAGTAATTTATGATAACCTTTCTTCACTTTTCATATATTTTTGAAATTTTTTTCACCTAATTTTTGATGTTTTCTTTTGACGGGAGATTTGAATGCTTCAACTTGGCCATCGTGACGACTTTCGCTAGCATTAATTAACGATAAAAATTCCGTTTGAGCCAACGTTAACCATTTTTGGTGACTGTAATTCTTCATTACAAATAGTGCACAATTCTATTTCATAACACAAAACGCTAACACGAACAAAATCGCGAGATACACGCGAATAGAGGACATTGCTGGAGCAAGTCAAGCAGTAAACAACACATATTACACCAGCGTAGGTGTACATGGATACCCCTACCAACGAAGTTGACCTTGAAAAACATCGCTTCGAATACCTGTTTGCGTACAGAAGACACTGGAATGTTGAAAAAGGTTACAACTGTCTGGATGATCGTATTATGTACATGGGCGCGTGAAATATTACTCGATTAAAAATCGTAATTTTATAGGGTTAATACACATTTTTCGAAAAAATTCATTATAACTTTTTCGATAGGGATTTTTGTGGGGAATAATTTTTGTAATAACGACTTTCTCAGAAAACACAATATTTCGTAAGATATTTCCAAAAAACGCCACAGCGCGAGACTTTCAGTATGTTGGTAAGGGCCTCTTAATCTAAAGAATCACGCTAAGAAACCTTCTATAAGAATCAGTTCGAATAAATGGTTTTTCTTGACATATCCCTCCCGTACTAGTTTAGCTAATAAAATGTAAAATGCAAGTTTGAATCCCATTAATTACACATTCCCATATCATACCTGTACCTCTAGCATCGTGTGAGAAACAAAAACAACGCAGAGTGCTTCTTTATTTTCTTCCATAAATGGTCAATTTTCCTATCAACGTATTTTCATGAAAATCAGCCTCAATAAGCAACGCATTGCGATTTTTTTGTTTTCATTTTCCTTCTATTTTGATTCAGGTTAAATTCAGGTTTACTTATTTGTTTTTGTTTCTGTTGATGTCACCACGAACTTGCTACGTTAATTTTAAACTTCTCTTATCTTTCTTATCCAAAACAATATCGCTTTTCGAACTCGAAAAAAGTCTTCAATATATTCGCAGAACAAAATTTGCTCCGCTTTGAAATGGTAATAGAACCCTTACCAGCACTCTGACAAAAAACATTTGAATGAAAAATGTAACCAAAAGTAATTTCATTTCGAGAAAGTAATAAAGTTACATAAAAACAAACTTAGTATCGATGCTTGCACTTAAATGTCTAGTTTTTTCTTCGAAGACAATATTGATTGAAAATTATTAGTATTGTGGTCTTTAAACACGACGATGAAAAACAACCTAACAAAAACATGTGAAATTATTCACTTCAGCTAGGAGAAAAAATCATCCAAGTACACAGGACAGGGGAACCATACAACACATTACACCAAACTTCACGATAGCAAAAAAAAAAAAAAAAAAAAAAAAAAAAAAAAAAAAAAAAAAAAAAAAAAAA